>OY986436.1:187545995-187780995 GCA_963920525.1 Dichetophora obliterata
AATAAGGAAAAAACTATCTGATTTTTGTTTATTCTTTTTCGACTAAATTCTCGTTTTTTTCTCGTTGTATTAAAGGTATTTTCAAAAACTTAAATATGGCAGTATTTCAATAAAATGCAATGGAAATATTTTGTGAAACAATGAAACTGAAATATTTATATATTTATTGATTTTATTACGAAAAAATTGCCAAAAAATTAAAAAATGCAAATGTTTTCGTTGGGTCTCACAATTTATTTTTTTTTTTATTATTTCCAGTTTCCTTCATACCGTAGAAAGATTTTTTTATTTGCGAAATGCACCGATATGATAATCTCATAGGTATCCAAGTTTTTTCCTAGTTCGACAGTGGTTGGTACACATGAGATATGTTAACAGAATATGTAAATAGGCTTAAACTAAAGAAATACGTGTCTCAGCGTTTTGCCGTAGCACGTCAGAATTTTGAGAAAATCAATTTTTAAACTTCGAAGGACGATAGGATAAAAATTTCTATAAAAACAGAATGGGTGAACCGATTTTAATGCTCGAGCCAGTTTTGAAAATTAAATTTGGATTTCTTTTTATTAAAAAACAATTTTTTCTTCGCTAGATGGCGCTTTAATTTTCATGTATATTTAAAAAATAACCAAAAATGTACGAAATTCATTAAAAATACAATGTTGTTATTTTGAAATCCAATAAATAAAGTAGAATGTGCTTCGCTAGCCGGCAACCGCTTGATTCAGCGATTCCGGGCTTCGAGCCAGGTCAAACTAAAAATATTATTATTGAATCGATCGTTTTGAAGTTTGTGAATACTTCTCCATTTATTTGGCTACCACGTACAGAACATTCACGTGATGCTTGTTATTTTTGTTTATCATATACAAAAAGTTATTTTTAAATACAATATAGGTGAACAAATTGAATATGGTGATGTTGATTCAATAATTTTTGAAACAAAAAAAATTGGTTACTGCAATAATGTTGATGAATTGTTGAAAGAAGTGGGACAACGACGTATTTCAAATGAATGGCGTCTGTTCAACGATTCGTCTGTGGAAAGCCTAAAAGGAGTGTTATTGCACAATGGAAACAAACATCCATCAGTTCCAATCGTTTACTCAAGAAATACGTCAGAAAATTATGAAAATATGATATTAATTCTTGAGTTGGTGATTAAGTGGATGATTTGTAGTGATCGCAAAGTTGTTGGAATTTTAACTGGTGTAAAAAAAGGTTTTTCAAGTTACCAATGTTTTTTATGTGTTTGGGAGGGGCGAAAAAGACATCTACATTATACTAATCATAAATGGGATGCACGTGTACAATTTAAACTCGGTCAATTCAGCATCGATCACATTCCTTTGGTAGAGTCCAGCAAAGTTATTTTACCGCCATTACATATCAAATTAGGATTAGTTAGAAGTTTCATTTGTGCATTACGTGCATTGTGCGAGAACGATTACAAATAATACTAATAGCGAGTTTGTGGGCAGATAGTAACGGCAGGATTTTGTTTTTATATGTATCACCCCAACATGACAAGTCATACTCAAGTTTAGAATGAAAAAGGCCAAAGTAGATGCTTGTTAAAAGCTTAAGCGAGCAAAATTGCCTCAAATGATAACACTGCCTTATAATAACCATCAAATATTTTTTTGTGCAGTAGTGTAATCAAACCAGCTCATTTTGGAGTCAAGTAAGAGTCAAATTTAAAAGAACAAGAAGATGAACGACTTTATATATATATATATATATTTATTAAACATAAAATCGAACCTATTACCGATACCTGTGAGACACCTATGTTTAACTTAATGAAATTACTACTTTTTTACTTGCATTCTGTTAGAAAAGTAATAGAAAAGTCAATTATAAATATTGCCCCTGAAACTACTTTTTCCAATTTCCTTAATGTGTATTATGGTCAACTGCATCAAAAGCTTTTGTAATGTCTAAAATCTACATAATTTCAGGAGAGCATCTTCAGCTGACAATCCCTGCCTGAAACCAAATTGACATTTATTGAAAAAATTTATCTTATTTAAGAAAATTATCATTCTAGTTTTACCTGCTCTTTCAAAAATTTTTGAGAGAGAAGGTATAATCGACATAGGTCAATATTATTTAAAATTTGTTTATCACATTTTTTTAAAGGCCTTTTTTAAAAAGTACATTTTTGCCAGCCTTTGTAGTCTTGTAGAGAGTGCGTTAGACTATCCACCCAGAGATCCCTGGTTCGAATCTGAGCTCGGGCATGGTTCTTTTCACTTTCTTTGTTCTTTCCTACATTTGAGAATTATGGAAAATTAAAAATCCCTAAATAAATGGTGGAAAATGTGGAATTATTGGACAGGAACAACTAAGGGCTGGAATGCTTGCCGAGGTTAAGGCATAACATTAGACTCGGTTAAAAGTAATAAAAAATTGTCTTTCAGTTTTTTTTCGCCTAATCAATAATTCACGAATGGTTCCAATCAAGGTCAAAGGCTAAACCTTGTTTGTATAAGGCGCGTGTCTTGGTTCTTTGATATTTTTTTTAAAAAAAAGGAATAACTTCAGCAGATATAAGTGCTTTAGGAGCTTTTGTTAAAAATGTGGCAAAGGATGTTAGATATATTAAAAACAATATTTTTGATAAAATAAGAAGAAAAACTTTTTTCTGTAGTGGAATTTGAATTTTTAGGAGATTTAATAATTTTAAAAACTTCACGGATCATTGTATTCATTTAGTCACATAGCTAGTTAAAGTAATTAAGCACTTTTTGTTAGTTCAATTTTTCGAACTGCAATTGTTAAAATAAAAGTCGAAGAATAAAAGAGCTAAACAGATTATATATTATATGTTTGAAAATAGTTCAAAGTCTCTAAGCTCTCTCAAAGCCAATTTGGAACTGTAGAATAGTGTAATGGATTTATGATATTTTAAATGTTTTATTTAAATAAAAGGAAGATATTTTCGACAACCTGTCGGAACTAAATGTCGGAAATATCTTTTGGTGTAAAAACCGTTCCACGTTTCTCACTTGATGGCTAAAAACGCGCTTTTTCTGAGAAATAAAATAAAAACTCGAGCTGAAGTGCACAATTCTGTCTTAGATCAGTTCTAAATTTATTTTTGAAAATGTCTGGCTTATGATACTTCATTGTATTGTCCAATTTTTATTCATTGACCATGAAACAAGAGCAGTTGAAATAGTGCTAAAGCTAAAATTCAAGAAGTGTGAGTGTATACGCATAAAGTACGAATTGGACAAAAAAATGTGCGACGGACAGCATTTTCAATGCATTGTTTTTGACGTTTCTCTCAATTCGTTCGTCGTAAAGTTTCGATCATATTTTAAGTGTTAAAAACAAGCTTGAGCTCTTTCTTCCGCAGCCAAGAAGAACAGAGAGATAAAATAGTCACGTTGCGGAGATGTAAAAAAGTGGCACGATGCATGTTTTCATCCTTTTCCAACAATATATATCTGTCTAGCTCACGCGCCACTTGTTTTCAGATTTTGAAATTGGTCAAAATAATGAAGTATCATACGGGTTTTATATACTAAATTAACAAGTATTTTCTTAAAATAAATTTACCAGTATATCCCATAGCTCCTCCTACATTTTTAATATTTAAAATTTATTTCCAAAATTTGAAGAGATGACCAATTAATTTTATTTTGGTCGATTTAATTATTATTTCCCCTCAAGTGATTTTTAATATCCAGTAGTAATTTGCTTTGTTCAAATTCTGGCCTTGACTAAGAAATGCAATTGGCATTAGCCCCATTCAATGCATGTTGTTGTTGTTTTATATTTTCCATGCACGACATGTGTAACATAAAACTCGCAGTCGCTTTCATGCTTGCAGAGTCTCTAGCGGCATAAGCGTAAAGGGGTGATAAGTTCATTCGACAGAATCTGAGACTGTCGCGTTTATGCTTGTGCGGTCTTTAGCGGCAGAAGTGAAAAGGGGTGACAAAATGCATTTAGCAAGAATTTGAGATTTGTTGCTATTGAAATTTTTTACTTTAGCATTGCACTGAAAATTTTGGGGTTTATATTTTTATCATAAACTTTATTGTTTTAATTTTTGTTAAGCTTTGTACTATTGTATGTGGTAAAAAGGTCAGTAACTTTAAAAGTTCACTACAATGGCATGTTTTTAAAATTGGTTGATGTTATATATTAATATTAAATCTAAATTCTTCATAATTGTGAATCCATGTCTGTTAATGTTGTGTAATGTACATGGTTATGATTTTTTCTGATCCTTAAACGAAAATAAATTTCATTGGAGCATTTGGCATTAACTACCAGCGCACAGTGCATTTTTTGGTACTTCTTTTGATCGACATAGTTTTTTTTTTATTTTGCAGAAAATTGATTGTGCTGTGTAGCAATGAAATCAAAACTGGATTTGTTTTCAGAACATAATATTGTGCGCAACGATTTTAAAAACCTGGGCAAGTTGTAACACCTGACTTTCTTCGGAAAAATAATATTTTCTGAAAAATTAACAAACTTTCTCATAACTTCTTTCTTTAATATCGTGAATAAAGAGTGGGGTTAAAATCAATTCTAGTTGCAATCTGAAATAGTTTAAGACATACTTGTATTTTTCCAAACTTTATTACAACTAGCCCATAACTAAAAAAGAGTTCAGGTCTTAATTCAAAATATTTTTTTTAAAAAGATGAAATATCATTCACATAATCCAGAGAGTTTTGAGAGAGTGAAATGTCATTCACATAGTTTTTATAAAAAAAAAAAGATATGAAAAGCCATAATTTCAATGTTTCCTACCTTAATTAGTTTCTATGTAGAAAAAATTTTTTTTTTCACATGTTCAACATTTTTCAAATGTTCTTACATACAATGCTCCAAATTGTTAAGCTCACTCAGGTGTATTACTCTTTGAGTCTTTTTATTTTCTAATTTTCATAGTAATCAGAATAAATACGCAATTAAAAAATTTAAACAATTAGCGTTTTTTTGGAAACAGAGCACTATTGTTCATATAAAGCAAATTTCAAACTTTAAAGTCGCTTGCGGCACTTTTAAATAACAAAATTTTTTTAAAGTTTTTCTAAATAGTGTAAAAAAAAAAAATGCTGAGCATATGTTATTATATATTAAAAAAAACTTTTGCTCCTAATTTTTGGATGAATGCGAATATTTTAAGGCTTTTTTGAAAAAAAATTAAAAAATTTAAATATTTTTATTGAAAAAATGTTGAAATAATTATGAAAGAATTTTTTCAAATACTTTTATCGATTTTTTAGACAAACTTTAAATTTTACAAAATTTAAATTTTTAAAGTTTTTTTCTTTGCTTAAGGTAACGTTTTTATATCCAAAAATCATTGTACTAAGATTCTGTATAGTTTTACCCGACTACGTCGAAGCAAAAAGAGTGGTATATATGTTTGACCGGTATGTTCATCTGTTTCAGCTTCACTTCTAAACTACTTATCATAACTTCACAATTGAGGTTTCATTGGAAGCATTTTAATCACCCGCTGGTTAAAGGCTATGTGATATCACATGAAATTGAATATTGCACCCTCTAGAGGACGTAAAATTAAGAACTAAAGAAAATATTTAAAAAAGTCCAAAAAAATATAATCCGACTACTGAAACTCACGTTTTAAAAAACATTAAACAAGCAAATATTATAATCTAAAATTGTTATGTACAAACTATTCAATATTTTTGTCTATTAAATAATCAAAAATATATTATATTGTATTTAATATATATTCATAGTGATGTTCAGAAGATATCAGCGGTCGTATGGCACCTACCCTAAGAAAAAAAACATTCTTATAGTAGTAAGCGATCATTACCTTTAGGACAAAGTGCATCACTCTATACATATAGCGGACGATATACATATGACCAGGGCTAGTATTTCGGTGACATGTCATCTTTTTCGGCTGCTTCTAAAACATTTCCTGCTTATTTAGAACGTCAATTTATGTTTCCTAAATTCAAATTATGAAAAGTTGTTAGGTAATATTTTTGTCATTTTTCATCGTTTTTTATCGGTTTTTGTTTTGAGCTTATTTTAACTAAGGGCATTTTTTTGTAATTTTTAGCGATTTTTTATTTATTTTATTGTCATTTTTGGACATTTTTAATAGAGCATTTTTCGGGTTTTTAGGTAATTTTAGTATAATTTTAAAATAATTTTTTTAGTTTTTTTTCAAACTAAAAAATGTAAAAATGCAAATTTTGAAACATATTCCTTTAACAATAGAGTCACTTCAATAAAAAAACATTACCACTTGAAAATGGAGCAGCTTTGTTAATAGACCTAGAGCATTTTCTTGGAAGTTTTAAGTCTGATGACCCGTGGACACCCTTGAAGAAAGGAATGCACAGGGTTGACAGACTGGAAGCCGAAAGGATGATCACTATGGAAGGGGTGAGGAGTGCTATAAGCTCATTTGCTCCGTACAAAACATCAGGGATGGACGGCTATGATGCAATGGGGGGGATATCTCATTGCACTTAGGCTGTGTTACTTGCATAGCGACTGAGTACGTTCCGAGAGTCTGGAGAGAGGCGAAAGTTGTCTTTCTTCGGAAGCCTGGAAAAAGGATTATGCGGAGGCGAAGTCGTTCAGACCGATCAGCCTAACATATTTCCTCTTGAAAACGATGGAAAGAGTGATGGCTGACTGTCTTGAGAGCACTTCGCTGATGCAAAATCCTCTAAGTAGATGCCAACATGCGTATAGAGCAGGAAGGTCTATGGAGAGTGCTCTTCACGAATTGGTAAGAGTGACTGAAAAGGAGTTATTTTCAGGAAGCATTGCGATGGCCCCATTTGTGGATATCGAGGCTGCTTTCGACAAAATATGCTTTGGAAGGCTGCGGCAAGCCCTGACAGAGCGTAATGAAAGCCCAATGATAGCAAATTGGGTAGACACGGTCCTTTCATGTACCATCTCGGAAAAAAGACTCTGACCGAGGACGATGCGTGTAGGTTATGCTTAGAGGAGCCGGAAACAGCAGCACACATTTTGTGCCAGTGCCCGGTGCTGGCAAGCATAAGATTGACCACCCTGGAACGTCCATTTGTTGGCGAAGCCGAGATTGGTCAACTGACCTACAAGAATTTGCTTGAGGTGACAAATGCTGCTTATACAAGGAGCATGCTCACGTATGAGTGCTCCAAGCAGTAAAATTCAATAGGGGACGAAAAGGGAACCACTGTGGTCTGCTTCGGCAAATCCTCGACTTATTATATTATATTATTATAAAAGACCTAGATGAAAAAAAAAAGATTTGCGCGTGGTTAAACTGACGAAAGGGTGGTGAGACTTACAAAGATGAAAATAGTGTTAGCTAAAAACTCAGGATATGCTAGTTTTTGTTAACTTTTTTTTATGCACTATTGCTGATATATTAGGGGGTAAAATATTAATACTATGAAATTAGAAGAGGAACTTACATCCGATGACATATCGTCTTTTAAATATGTTTCTCTCGTCAGTACAGAAGTAGAAAGAAGTTTTTCTGTTTACAAAAATATTTTGCCAGACAATTGACGTTCCTTCAATTTTAATAACTTAGTAACACTGTAACATTATGTAACGCTATGTACAAAAATTATCTAAAATAAGTATTAGTTTTAGTATTGTTTTATATGTAAAAATTTATAATTTGTTGTTTATTTTTTATGTAATTGTTTGCGCTTTTTTTTGGTAATATTTGTCTGTTTTTTAGTCATTTTCTGCAGTTTTTAGGTAATTTTTGTAATTTATTTGGATCCCTTTTTTATGTATTTTTTTGCAGTTTTTTAGGTCATCAAAATCCGAGCCCTGCATATGACCATATACATGTGTGAGGTCGCATGAATATGCATTATATAAAAAAAATATACTACATGTAAGCATCAAAAATAAATGATGGCATATTTGAATTACTAAATACTATTAAAAAAAATATACATTTTTCTTAGAATTGCAATTGCGCTTAGTGCCAAATAAGTTCATGAAGTAACAGATTGTAACGACAACAAGTTATTTTGCTTATTATGTGTTAGTTTTTTATTAATCCTGGTGGTGTTTGTAGGATTTTTACAAGCCCTGAATTCTTTTATCGATTGCTTGAATGTATTTCCAATCTTAAACACACTTTTTCTTATCAATTACTTGCAAAAGAGCTGTTAATATGAAGAGAGACTTTTTTTTGTGTGATGAAAAATATCCTATGTCCCGACCGTAAGACGTAACGAACGTACAATGTCATAACGTACTTGTCAAGTTTGATGTTAATTCATCCAACAGTTTTCACATGATACGCATACAGACAGACAAACAGAGAGATAAGAATTATTGAAACTTAATTTTTGGAATCTTCATCCTGTAAAATATTCAGAGCAAAAAGAATTAAAAAAATGTTTAGTGTACCGATTTTTTTACAGTTTTTTTATGTTCATATACGTATGCAAAATGAAAATGATATCTTTCTTCAACAAAATCCATTCCGTTGATAAACAAAGGAGAGAGTATAAGTTTTAACGTACTCTGGTTCTATCAATAAATATTCTGAAAAACATATTCCTGTTAGCTGGCAGATAGTCTTATCCACTAAAAACGTAAGCGAAATTTACCCTCAATTAACCGAGAAAATTGTGTATAGTAAAGTATATATATTCTTGATCAAAATCTCCTCCCGAGAGTGTCTGCGCTCAAGTTTATTGCAGTTAATTAAAAGTTATCGTAACAAAATTTTATCCAAGTGCAAAAATGAGATGAAACCACGTCTACCATACAAAGTTTACTTTACTAAAACGGTAAAACCTCTTTAACAAAATAAGAAATATAATGCCATATGGCATCACTAAGTCGGATGAAACAAAACTAAAGGTATCACTTAAAAATTAGTCAGAATCAAAATTATGTCAAAATTAGCGCATGTGTGAAAAAATTGTATCGTCTTTAAAGAGTTGAGATACTAAAAATTTAATCTAATGCCTTCAAGTTTTGCAGATAAGTTAAAATTTTAACAATGAGTTTTAACATTGAGTAAATGTTTGGAATTTGGCAAAAAAAAAAAAACTGAAAACTCCACCCGCCTCCTATACAAAGTGGCGTCATCATAATAGCAAAAACATTATAAATTCAAAAAAATTATTGCTTAGGCTTGATATTTTGCATATAAGCTTTGATAATTAGTACACGGTTAGAATTCTTAGAATAAATTTCAATACTTTTGGGTTTACATATATGACCACACCAAAATTTTAGTGAGATGAAATACTGTTCACATATTTAAATTAAATTTTAATTAGATCATTATTTGTGATCTATTATTTAAATTATTACATGAATTTAAATGTGAGCTTTAGATCAAGAAAGATTTTTAAGAACATTGAAATAAATAAGAAGCAACTAGAACAGATGGCAATCTTGGTAGAGTTGATGGCTGTGATCTATGAATAGCTTAATGCTTTAAGGGGATGGTACTGTTTTAAATGTGATTTTTTTTTTTGGACACATGAATAATATTGGTGTATTTATTTCATACACATTTTATAGTTTGACTTCTTAAGTATATATGGAAAAAAAAATCAAAAATTATCGACAAATAAATCCGTGGCAGCGATTCTCCCGAGACGCCTCGAAAAAAGTTGTTTTGAGGTGAACACGATTAGATGTTAGCGGATCATTTGAAAAAAAATTCAAATTAGTTTAAAAGGTCTTATGTTTCCTGAGGTAGTACCAAAGAGTTTTTTAAAATGTTTTTTGTAGGGTTTTTAAGTCAAAAACACGATTTTCGAAAGATTGAAAATAACCTCAATTTTTCGAAAATCGCGTTTTTTATTTTATTTTATTTAATAAGAAAAAAAAAAAGAAAAAGACGCTTTGGCATTTCCTGTTGATTCATGTGTAGAAATAGTGTAAAAAATTTCAAAACGATCGGTCATGTAGACTTTGCGTCATCGTGTTCACCGACTTCAAAAATGTTGTTTTCCAGCAAATCGATTTAAAGTTTTTTTTTTTTTTAATCGAAAATCAAAAATTCACCGACTTCAAAAATGTTGTTTTCCAGCAAATCAAAATCAAAAAAATCAAAAATAAAAAATCAATAAAAGGGTAGAATTTTTAATCTTACACAGAAGCATTAATGCCAGCTTCGTACAGTAAAACGCTGTCATTCAGGATGCACGGAGAAAATTAATTTGCTTTAATCAAGCTAATGTTTTGCATAAAAGCAAATCAGCAAAAATTTGCTGAATCACAATGTGATTTTAGAAAAAGATTGCTAAATTGCAATCACTTCTCGTGTATTTAGGAAAAAGAAAAATTTTGATTTAATTCAAGCAAAATTTTGCTAAGTTATTATAAACTGAAAAGCAAATTTTTACTTAATTCAAGCAAATATTTGCTTACTTATTATAAATTGGAATAGCAAATTTTTACTTAATTCAAGCAAATTGTTGCTTAGTTATTATAACTTGGAATAGCAAAGATTAACTTAATTCAAGCGATTATTTGCTTAGTTATTATAAATTGGAATAGCAAATTTTTCTTAAATCTTTTTAAATTTGCTAAGTTATTATAAACTCAAATATCAAATTTTTACTCAATTCAAGCAAATTTTTTCTAAACACTAGAGCACACGTTTATTCTTTATGAAGAAAACTAGGCGACGATTGTTTAACAACTCTGATAGTCGAATGAATAAGCCCATGTACTTACACTCACACGGCCAAGGTTAAAATCTCCAGATGATGGTAATTTTTCAATTAAATTAAATGTTAATAATTATTTCATTTCAAAAATATGCTAGATTTTGGCAAAAACTGATCAAAATTTGCTTTTTTAATTTATAATAACTTAGCAAATACTTGCTTGAATTAAGTAAAAATTTGCTCTTGCAGTTTATAATAACTAAGCAAAATTTTGATTAAATTCAAGCAAATATTTGCTTAGTTATTATAAACTGCAAAAGCAAATTTTTACTTAATTCAAGCAAATATTTGTTTAGTTATTATAATTTGGAATAGCAAATTTTTACTTAATTCAAGCAAATAGTTGCTTAGTTATTTTAAATTGAAATAGCAAATTTTGTAATTTAGCATAATTTTGAAGTGGCTGAGAATCAAGCGCAAGTTTTGCTAAACCACAATACAAATTTAGCAAACAGTTTTCTCCGTGTGTGTAAAAAAATGTATGGACATTGATTGCTCCGTTCGTATTAATTTTAAATACTGATTTTGTATTAAATATTAGATATAATATTAACCATAGTATCAAATTTATTCCAAAGAGTATAAAGTATCGCTTTAATATTTGAATTGTATTAAAATTCAATACAAAATTTTATTGAAATTAATACAGCATGCCTTAAAAATTAAATACAATATTCACCACAATATTGAATTGATTCCAAGGTTATAAAATATCGTTGTAATATTTGAACAGTATTAATATATAAAAAAATATATTTAAAAATTCTGTAACTAATTGAGAAGTATTAAATTTAACACTTTTGTATTAAAAATCTTTGTAATATTTTGCTTTTATTAAAATTTATTCCAAGATTTCTAACAGTGTATGCACGCTAAGTTTCAACTTTAAAATAATTGTATAAAAACCACGCCTTATAAGATTTACGTCATTAAAATAATACAATATTGAAAACTTCGAATATACTAAAATACGTCTATGGGAGTATTTTAACTTTGGTCCAGTCGAAAATAATTCCTGACTAGTTTTTCTATGAAGTCAAAATATTGTCAGTGCGCTAAGTAAATGTGCCTCACATTCATAAATGCTTTATGCACTTATTACCAATTTACACAGCGTCTTGCACTGCTGTTATTACTTCGTCACTTTTTATTATTTTACACCAGATGGCACTATGAAAAAGACTTGGAAAATTCCTTTAACTTTAGGGAGTCTAATCATAGGATATGCACTTCTTTAGTTATAGAAGAAGAGCAAAAACGCTGCACTGTGCAGCGCTATCGTGGCTAGTTATTACAGTTTCAGCATTAAATAATATTATTAGTAATACAAACCATTAATATGCTTCATTGTATCTACTGCTGGTCGTGTTAACCAATGATAATGCATTTATTCCAGCCTCTCTGGGCAATCATTGATTTTTAAATATTTTGAAAATATTTAACAAGCATTCATAACTGTGGTTTTTTTGTCCGTCCGCCAGTTTAACTGAGTGTCTGTATTTATGTTGTCTACAAATATGTGTGCAGTGAAAATATTGCAACGTCACATAAGCGAATATTTTCAATTCCATTTCCGGTGAATAAGTTCGTTGTTATTCTGTCAACGGTTTAAATTTTTGCATAAATTAATTTTATTACACTTGCAAATACTTGTTCATTAACTTTTGTTGCACTCAGGTTGTAGATATTATTGTTGTTGCTTGTTTGCGTTTGTTGTTGTATTAATATTTGTGCTATTATCTTATATCGGTTAATATTGGTGTTTGCTATTTGGCTGTTGTCATTGTTGTCGATTGGAAGTATTTTAACCATTTAATGGCAATAATTTTAACGCATAATTAATAACTGGGTCATTAAAAGATATTAAAAAAAAGTGTAAGCGTGTACACTGAGGGCAAAAATGTTAGTTAATTGAGAAAAAAAAAAGAGAATTTTCGTTAGAGGCTTATTCGAGTTTATAAAAATGACGACAATAAAGAATATTAGGGACGAATTTATTATGCATATTTGTTGAGAAGTTTCTAAAAATGATTTATTGTTTATTTGTTTGTTTCAGCTGGCATTAACTAAGGTTGTCGTAAGCTTTACTTATTTTTTGTTTGGTACTTTCATAAAAGTCACTCCGCCAGGAGTTATGATTGTTGAAATAACAATATATATTGTTGTCAAATTGTTTTTTTTTTAAGCTTAAGGCGTTAATAACGCTTTTTCATTATTGTCATTAATGCGTGTTGATGCAATAACTGTTAATAAAATAAAGATTTATCTTAAAATAAGAGCAAAGATAACATTTTGCAGTTGTGGATTTTTGCAACTTGCGGTTGCATTGTTGAATGTTTCAAATGGCAGCAAACATTTTTAAACTTAATTACGTTTCACGATAAGTTATGAGGCAACGGGACGAATTTGAAGAAAACGGTATTCAGTTCAGTTGAGTTAAGTTCTTTTAAATGCATTAGATTGCATTAGCTCGCGCAAACCTACAGGAAACAAATGGCTACGTTTCGAATAAACTTGCTTAATGAGCGTTCCGTAAAGATCACATGTTATGAAGTGTTGAGTTCAAATGGGTTTTTTAAGCAAAAAACTGCACTCTTTGAAATTTGAATATGTCTTTATTTATACTTTGAGCAATATTTGTGATTTTGTTCAGAGTTTTTGTTGCCCCAGAACACAATTTTATCAAAATTTGTTTTAAAAAATTAGTTATCAAGAAAACATATATTGTTCAAATCAATGCAGAAAAAAATGTTAATTACTATAACTTTTCCTTTACAACATACACAAATTTTAGGAAAATTGGTCGAACGATTCCTAAAATACAGAAAAAAGAGCTCTAAATTGTGCTCTCATGCCCATTTTTAGTAGCGGAACCGTTGAGTTCCGAATGACACAATTATCTGAACATTACAACCAAATTTAACATAACAGCAACATGTTTCGATTTTGTGTGAATTGTTTGCAAAAAAGGGAATTGACAAAATTTATGTAAACCATGTTTTTCGCAGTAGTTTGAGGCTGATATATGTAGGTTTTATAAAAATCCATCAAGTAGTTTAGGAATCTATTGCATCCATACATACAAACAAACACAAATATTATATAGATTTTTATTTAGTTTTTTAGTTTTTACTATAATTTTTTATGTTTGGCAAATTTTTTCTTTGTTTTATATTTGTATATCTTTCTGTCCAATTATCTAATTACACAAATTTTTTCCATTGTGCTTTGAAGAATATATGTTTTTGTGAAAATTATTATAAGGATGTAGTTAACAAATTCCTTTTAAGGTGTGTTACATCCATTTGAAACCTAAAGTGAGTTGCATTCAATTTATTTTTTGGACGAAATTATTAAAGATATGACAAATAATTTTAGTTCAATTTCGAACTAAGGTCGTTTTTTTTAGTATCGACACGCAGTATAAATTAAACATTTGTTTGTACAGTTAATAAAATTTCCCATAATCTTGCCTAACGGCATTACACGCGCACGGTGTCTCAGACCGATAATTGATCTCATTTGCATAATTTTAATTATATATTTTTAAAGCATAATTGGTTTTTGCTGTATAAAAAATAGTACAATTGAATGAAATAAATTTAAAAAAATTACAAATTTTAATTTATTTTTGTTAAAACAGTATTCTTAAACATTTTTATTTATTTGTTTATGTCTATGGATACAATCCTTACAGACTTGAATAAATATATTGAACTAACAATTACTTACTTCATTTATAACAGAAAAAAAAATTAAATTCAGTATTATGCTTTAAGAAGAATAGATACTAAAAAACAAATAATTAATTTAAGATAGTCTTATAGCTATCGCTAGAAAAAGAAAAGTCAATGCTATGTGTTCTGGAGAGCACATTGAAATCATTCATAGTTCTAGAAATTGCTTCATTGATCGCATAATTAATTCTATGAAATGGAATGGCGAAAATGTTATGTTGACGTAAATGTCGGGAAGGAAAAAATAATTTAATAAGATTTAACATTACAGGACAATCAATTAAACCTGAAATTATATCAAAAAGTATCATTTATAAGCGGATTCTTCTCCTGCTTTCGAGAGATTGAATTTGTATAAGCAAACATCGCACGTTATATGAGGGCAACAATGGCTCAACGAAATTTAAAGATCTAAGCGAGAATTTAAGAAATTTTTTTTTGTACCCGCTCAAGTCTAGCAGAATGTGAAGTATGTGTAATGTGAAGTAGTATGTGTTCCAGATAAAAGACGCATATTCTAGCTTCGAACGTACAAATATAGTGTCAAGTAAATTATGTGTATGTGGCGACCATAGCCTAGTGGGTAGAGTGCGTGGCTCCTAAGCTAAAGAGCCGCTGTAGCCCGGGTACAATTCCAGCTTAGACAGAAAATTTTTTCAATTGAATTAATTTTTCTGTTTGCCATTGTCACCTCTTTGCAGACAATGGCAAACCTCAGAGAGTAAAAATTGCCATGTAAAGCTTCTTGAGAACATAATCCGTTCGGAGTCGGCATAAAACACGTAGATCCAGTTCTCGGTCATTTGTGATCAAACATTTAATAACACGCACAACACAATTGATCAATAGAAGCTAGGTCAAAGTTCTTCCAAGGGCTGAAATGGCCAGTTTCTTTTTTTAATTTATGTGCATACGGATCTAAGAACTCTGAACTATTATTTTCTCACAAAAGGAACATTTTTTTAGTACATTAACTTTAATAACAAAAATAAACTTCATTATGTGTTAATTATAACAAAAACACATAAATCTATTACATGATATTGTTAGGAATAAGAAAAATAATATAGAAATAAAGAAATAAATAGAAATAAATAAAACAAAGAAAACCTTTCTCAAATAATGTTGTGCAGAATACTCAATAAGTTGTATACACTAATACCTGTGACACATTGGCAGACTTAAACTTGTTCAAATCGCTTTTCTAGTTTAATTTCCTGCTTAACTATGTTAAGAATTCGTTTAGTCAAAACTAGTTTCCGAAAGTCGTTTATCGCAGCTAAACGAGTTTTATCAGCTGATTTTGATATTCTTCTTTTTACACTTTCGTTGATAAATACTGTGCTCTCACTCAAGCACACACGCTGAAATTTTACGATTATAGTGTTGTTCACTCGCTCTTTGCTTCTTTATTTTTCGTAATTTTTTTTAAACTAGGTAAGAAAAGTATTGAGTGTGCCATCCCCAATGGTTATATTTTAAACTACAAAAGATAACCGAGATAACCTATGCCAATGTGTTAAAGCTATAATATAATACGTACATAAATACATTTCCTTGAGTTATGTCAAGGTTGCCAGTATTGTGGGAAAAAATCCCATTCGTGGTAATTTTTAATTAGTCTTGGGATTTTTTTTTTTGGGAACTCCTATGGTATTTTTTAATTCAGCGTGGTATTTTTTAATTGCATGGGAATTTAGGAATTTTTTCTTAAAATTTTTTTTTACTTTTATTAAGCAAAATCTTAAACCATAGTATTCGATGATCGACGTATATATACAGAAGAGTAAAGCTATAAGTTTACGCTGTACATTTCTTCTAACTTACTCTTAATATAAACGATTAAGTTGCATATTTGTTTTAAGAGCAAGTTGACATCAGAAAATTGCATAAAAACTAATAGCGCATTCTTTTCTGAAAAAAATTCTGACCTTAAAATTCTGACCTTTTCTGAAAATTCGTTAAGCTTACAAAAATTATTTTAAAATTCCAAAAAAAAAAAAAATGAAATCTATATGTACTACCAAAACAATAATAGACAGTTGGGCTATTTACAGTTCATGCTAACTAGGGTTTTATGTGCTAATTCTGAAATGTGCTATTTTGCCTGTTAGCTTTTTGTTTTTGTTTTTCATGTAAACACAAGTTAAACCGGTGTGTTAAATGTTGCCACTTTTGTACATGCCCTAAGGCATGCTTTTTGTAGAGTGTTATTTCGTGAACAGCTATTTAAAGTGAATTGAAAAAGAGTTGGCTGAAATATAAAATTGAATTGTTTAACTTTTAATAGAATCAAAAACATCTGAGCTGCATATTAAAGATTCCAGCGCTGTTTTGAAAATACATATGAATACTTTTCACTTAAGTTGTGCTCACAGTTTTCAAAAAATAGTACATTAAAATATTAGTATATTAAAATAATGCAATGTACTGTGAATTGCCCAAATATTTGCAAGTTGACTTATCGAATCCATTGGTCAGCAATCATCTTTTAAAATCTAAATTAAATCACAGTTGCCATTATACGCATTATGTGCTCTGTTTACACCACGATTTTGTGTCGTAAGCTGCGAACGTCGCAAAATGAGCTTCTGTAAAAATATCCCTCTTACGCTGTTAACATCACAAATATGGCGTTCATTGAATACCACTTTTATTTCTTTGGTTTTTTAGTTGTAAATAGTTAGTGTAAAAGAAGTGTTAAAAATGTATTTATTTTTTATATCTGAAGTCACTTATGTGTATTATTTTATATTCGAAATAAGTACCTAAATTTTTTAAAAATCATATTGTGTTGAAATTAACTGTTTATCTCTTTACAAAGCACAAATATCTTTGAAAACTAATATTAATTTAATTTTGTTTATTTTTGATTTTTTTAAAATCTTATTGGCCCTTATTATGAGCTGCGTTCGATCTTCGACTGTAGTCGAATGGCCTGATCGAACAAATTTGCATTTGGTATTATAACGTGCTTTCGACAAAGAGTAGCGCTATTGTGAATTTCGTTCATTTTGTTTCTTCACGGTAGTATATTTCTATCAGGTGATTGTTGTTTATTTCAACTAAATACGATTAGTTTGAAAGTTGATTGCAAAAAATAAGACAAAAAAGTTATAACTATGACGAAAATAATTTCCGTAAGATTCGACGCTTCGTCAGAAGAGAATGAAAATTTGACGGAACTGGCTAGAAGTAGAAAAGGGTTGAGCAACGCTTTCTTTAGCTTATCTTAAGCCACTTTGATGTTCTAACTGGTGGTCTTAAGCAATTTAATTCCAGCGTGAGTTCTTCCCATGTCTGTATCGCCTGAACTTTGGAACAAATATCATTTGCAGTCAAAGTTTGCCTCCATCAATAAGACCAGTTTTTCTAACTGTGGTTTGTTGCTCACCACCTTAGACCTGCATACAAATTACAAAAACAGTTCAATATTATTTTTTAGTCTTTAAAAAGGAAAACACAATCACTAAATACTTAAATTTTTAACAATTATTGCTAAGTACGCATCGCATCGAAAGCAAAATCCTATTCGACTGAAATTTCGATGAGCAACGAACATTTCGATAGGGTTGCACTGCTCATAATAAGAATTTAACATTCGATACTCCTTGTTCGTTAACCAGCGAAGATCAAACGTCGAAAGCAACTCATAATAAGGGCCATTGTGTTAAATTAATTGTTTATCACTTCACAAAGCACAAATAACTTTGAAAACTGTAAACATATTTTATTTTGTTTATTTTTTATTCTGAAGCCACTTATTTTTTGATATTAGAAGTATAAAGCTAAATTTTTGAAAAATCATATTGTGTTAAAATGAATTGCTTATCAACTCACAAATCACAAATATTTTTGAAAACAATATTTTTATTTTCTTTCGTTTATTTTTATTATTTTATTTTTATAAGCACGATTTCGTTTTAGAAATTTTTAAATGGAAAGAAACAAAAAAAAATTCACGATCTCAAATATAAGACTAAAACATGTGATATGTATTACAACTAACTTTATGTGAAAAAATTTGTATGTTATTTATTTGTTATACTTTTGAAACAACGACAATAAATGCAAAATTTGTAACTATGGACGTGTTTTTTTATTTCTGCTTATTTAAATGCAAAAATTTCTGGTATTTCTAAATTTTTCAAAATTTCTTATACATATGTAATTTTTCGTGGTATTTTTTAATACGTATATGATTTTTTGTGGGATTTTTGGTGGTATTTTAAAACGCGTGGTATTTTTGTGGTAATTTTTAATGATCGTGGGATTTTTTTGGTATTTTTTAATTGCTGTGGGAATTTTTTTTGTTTACCTTTAACATGGGAATTTTTGCGGTATTTAATTTATGTTACTTTGGGAAAAAGGTAATTTTCGTGGGAATTTTCGTGAAAATTGTCTGAAACAATTAAAAATTAGCTATTTACCAAAAACTGTAACACTTATATTCGCATCTGCCTCACAGGCCGATAACTGAAATATAGTATAATACGTCTACTCAGCACCTGCACTCGCAGAAAAAAAGAAGAAGCTACTAAATACCGCAAAGTCCCAGTAACTTTATTCTTTGAAAAAACATCGAATTATTGATATGTCGATCTGAGAGATAAATGCGCGAGTATAGAAAGGTTAAAAATATTAATTGCAGCTTCAAACATCAATTGGCTAGGGAAATATACAAACTTCTTACAATTACCAAATAGTTGCAGTTATGATACATAAATCAAAGTATTTAGATGTTTTCGTAAAATATGTATAAGTTTTTTAAACTTTTGTCAAACTTGCACTAGTTAAAAAAAATTCAGGAATTTTAAAACGATTTAACTTCTCTTTTTTTATTTGAATAGCAGAAAATTTGGCAAAACATATTTAGTTTATTTTATTAAAATCGCGACACAGGAGTATTTGTTACAAAACCGGATTAAAATTCAATTTCAAATTTTCTCTAAAAAACTTTTAAACAAAGGAACATTTTAAATCGAACTTTGCATAATTTATCTTCAAATGGGAGATGTTTTGACTCTTTTGTATTATTATAACTGTTATCAACCGACAAAAATAGCATTTTTTTAAAATTTGGAAAGAGATTTTTTGTTCTTTTAAAAGTCTTTTAAAAGTGCATTTTCATTGTTTTTTATATTAATCTCGTTCAGAAATAATTTTCTTTTGTTTATAAATATATTTCGTTTTATAACTAATTAAAAATCAATTCAAGTAACATCAAGATCTCTTCGCAGCCGCTTTTACGAATTTACTTTCATGTAAAAAATGCTGCACATATCGTTTATAAGATCTCTTCTAATTTTTAAGACTCAGAAATATTATCATTTTTGTCTGCTTACAATTGAATTTGGCTTGACATAAATTCAGGTTTTTACTTTCTTTTATATATATAAAAAATGAAATAATTTTTAACACACTTATACTTACAAATATTTTTTAAATAATTGGATTTCTATTTGTTCGCAACTGTATAAAAAACTGATTAATAAGATTCTTAACATTTATAAAAAATATTCGTTTCTTAATTTATATATATTTTTTTAAATCGGAAAGCATTTTCATTGTTCATTTGATTTTTGCATAAATTTTAATTTAAACAGGCTTCATTTTGGAGCTTAAAGTATATTTAATACAGGTATTTCAAGACTCCAGAAAGATTTATTTAAAAATATTTAAAAACTTACATATGTTTTTTTTTTGCAAGCTTTTATTTGAATTATTTCTTATGACTTCGAACCTATGGGTCGGTTTGAACCCTGAAAGTCCCCCTCTTGGTTTTCACTGAGATGATTACGAAGAAAACACCAACAATATTATCTTTTAGTACCGTATTCATAGGGATCACCTGTTTATTAACTATATTGGATGGCATGAGTGTCACGTGATGATTTTCCACCTTTTCTTGCTACATATGAAACTCAATTACGCACATTCACATACGCTCATCAACAAAAAAACACACGCATTCACTTATACTGATGTGCTGCCATCCTTGCCATTAGGATATCATGTTCAGCCACCGCTGAGCTGTTCATAGAGCATCTCCACTTCTGCAAAGCTTCTGATCTTGGCTCGCATGTCGTGTATTGTTATTTCCGTCCATGCATCCGAGTTTCACAAACACGCACAGTGGTTATGTTACAAAAAAAAAAAAATAATCAATAAAAAGAGCGATTAGTCGTAGACCAATCCAATTTAATATAGAAGATAGACGTCTGTATTTCTTTCAAATGTACATAAAAAAATTAAAATATTTTATTTCATCGCTTTTTATGATGGACCCACGTTAACGTCTATTGACCTTAACAATTTAACGAAAACCGGAAACATGAAGTTTAAATCTCGGCCGCAATGTCGACCCAATTATTTGTTATCAGCAGTAACCCATTAGTCGATATGGCCATGCCCGTCTGTTGACATGAGGGTCATCTTCAATGCTTCACTATTCCTCTTTAAATATCTTGTACAACTCTAACACTATTGGTTTTTGATAGAGCTTGTCGTCAAAAGCGTTCTACAATACTTTTTGTAGCAGAAATTTCATTCTGAATGCGAAATAAATTGTATTTTATCTGACCAACCAAAACAAATTATAAAAATCGAAAACTTCTGCTTTATGTTAAATAAAACTAAGAATAAAATTGGATTAAAAACCACGCATACCTCCCATACAAAGTGATATCATCAAAGTATAACAACCTTTATTAATTCTACAAAATTTGTGTATTTGCCGGATTTAAAATACATAATTTATGATATTTTAAACGTATTCTGCATTTGAATTTTGTCAAAACTGGATGAAAACCACGTAAATCCTCCATATGAAGTGACGTAATCAAACTTATAAAACTTGCAAAACTTTGAATACAAGGTTTTTTTGACATCCGCCAAATCGAAGAATTCCTTACTAATACTTTTTACTGTACCTATGCACTAGGCGTAGCTAAAAATTTAAGTTATATTCTAAAGGGCTCAAAAGTTACACGTGGTTGTCAAGATCACCCAAAAAAACTACATAAAATGAAGATGTCTTCTTATCGCAAGGAAAAAGTTGATAAGAAAAAAAAAACAGTAAAAAATAACAATTTAAGGTAAGTTTTATATTCTGTATAATTTTAAACATTGCAAAGTTTTTAGTAATATCCTTATACAAAATTGACAAGTTTTTACAAAAAAAAAAAAAAATGCTTAACTAACCACAATATTGCATATTTTATTTTCTTGAATCAAATAGGTATAGTTAAAAGTCAACAATTTTTTATAATATATTATTAATAATAATATTTACAAAACTTTTTCTTATTTGGGACATTTAAGTTATTGAATTTTATTCTGCACATATATTTTTTAAAATTTTGGCCATTATTAGTTTTTTATTTTGGGCCTTTTAAACGCACTGTGCGACTATTCTATGGTGTCTATTGACTCGTTGAGTCTACATTCAGAATTCTTAGGTCTGGATTCTGCTTTCATCGTTCAACACCACTTTTTCGTTAGTTGAGTTCGTTCACGGTGCTTAACTGAATTCAATGACGTCTAGATTTTCATTTAAAAACATTCACAGCAAGCTTTTGAGCAACATGATATTTGAAGCATTTGTTTTTGCTGCTTTTGTTATACTAAAGCTGTTGCTGTTGTATAAGTTGGTGTTGCTGTTACTGTTGCTACTGTAAAATTGTCACAAATGATGCTCAAGTAATGAGATTATTCCACGAATAGCAAAGCAGTAAAATCTTAGTCCTCAGCAACTTGTTGTTTGCTATCTTTTTTACCACTCATGATTCCCCATGCTTCCTTTCATCTTTGTATTCATTGTGTCTTGCTAGGATTCTGTGGTTATGCGACCGTAACAAAGTGTGTCAAGTCTGATTTACATAAACTTTGCAGATAACAACTTATTATTTTTGATTTTTGTTAATTTAGAAACGGAAAAAGTTATTTAGGAAATTTTTTATTTTATTATTATGAAGAAAAATGAGTTCAAGACTTACATAGTGTCTAATAGAAGTTATTCTATTGGATTTGTAATAAACAAAATTGTAAAAACATAAGTTGCTTCACTTAAAAAATTTTAGAGAGAAATTTTGCAAAGAAAAAATTATAAAAAATTACAGAAAAATTAATATAATAAAAGATATGTAATATATTGTAATATAAAAAAGAAAACAGATGTATGTGGTAAAATTAAAGTAGTAAAAATGAGTAGTGATAATTTTAGAGGTATGCATATTATACCATTACAATAAATGTCATTCTACTATACCTTTATTCTATACGTAGCAGAAATAATCTAAAATTTTTAATTTTGTTCAAAATTTGACAAACCCCCCCACCAAAAATCCTAACGGATTAAAGATATCGAGTTGTTTATATATCTCGCAAAATTTGTATTTTTTACAAATTAGTTATATTCTAGACTATGTTGTTCAGAAGAGTAAACTTATAAAGGCGGTATTCTATAGCAGAAAATTTAAATATAAAAAAAATTTTTTTTTCTACCGTTTATATATTCAAGAATATCTAACGTTATACAAACTAAATTGAAAAAGAATTAAAATTATTGTGTTTAATTAAGGATAAAGTCCGGAGCTTTGCCCTAATTTTCAAGGCTTATTTCGGAATAATATTTTTATAAGAAAATAAACCACAATCGTTTGAACATTCTTATATGGTTTTATTAACATTTAAAATTGGACAGAAAAAACTTTTTTATTTTTCCAAAGTGGACAAAAAAAAAAAAAATAAAAATTAAAAAAAATTTTTTTTAATATAACCTTTTATTAAAAAAAGACGTGAACTAAAAAGAAAAAAAAAATTTAAGTGACATTTGTCATACATGTATACATTAACAGGGTTGGCAATATTCGAAGCGCCCATCTGGCAACACTGTAACTTTCCGCAGTGGTGCCAAATCGACTAATGACATACCGCGTTTGAAGCGTCATTCCAAGCAAATGTTTACAATGGGTACACGCCACGCGAACGCTCTAAAATTGTTGAAATTTACATTCAACAAAACAAGTCAACAGTGAAAACTCAACTCAATGAGCGATGAAGCTCATTTTCAGTTGAACGGAACGGTAAACAAACAAAATTGCCGTATTTATGCCACTGAAAATCCATAAGAGATTCAAGAGGTACCTCTTCACGATGCAAAAGTCACTGTTTGGTGCGGCGTTTGTGCTAAAATGCTCATTGAGCCGTTCTTTTTCGAAGATGATAATGGCCACTGAGTTAATGTCAATCATGAGCGTTATCGCGATATGATAAACAATTTTTTCATGCCAATCGTTCGTCGAAAGCGTATCAGGCACTACTGGTTTCAACAAGACGGCGCGCCACCACACACAAGCCGCACTACAATCGATTTTTTGAAGCAATTGTTCCCTGGCCGTTTGATGTCAAAAAATGGTGATTTCGATTGGCCGCCAAGATCACCAGATTTAACGCCTCCAGACTTCTTTTTGTGGGGTTATTTGAAATCAAAGGTTACGTCAACAAGCCAAAGACCCTAGAAGAGCTGAAAACCAACATCCGTCAAGAAAAAACCGCCATTCCCATCGAAATGTTGAAGAAAACCATGGAAAATGCTGCAAAACGGGCACAATATGTCGTAGAGGCCAATGGCGACCATTTGCGAGATATCATATTCAAGAAATAATGTAAGCAAATCTACTTGAACACAATTAAATGATATTCATGACGAACAGACAAAAAATTGTGGTTTCTTTGATTTATTTAAAAATGAAATAGGCGCTTCGAATATTGGCAACCCTGTATATAAAGATGCAGAAGAACTCCTCTCTTGGTTACTCATCATCATAGGATCTAAGGATTTATATAAATTTAGAATTTTTCAAATACATTTATATTTAAAAGCTTTCATGGCAGACTGATATTGTGTAGTAAACCTGTATATTGGATCGTAGTTTATATACAGGTAAGCTTACTAAAAGATTCAATGCCACTGATAATGTGTAGTAAACCTGTATAACGGATCGCGGACATCGGTGCCTCAAGCTTTTAAATATAAATGTCTTTGAAAAATTCTTATTTTATATATGCCACGTGATATATATATATATATGCATGGGCTTATCCATTCGACCATCGCAGTTAACCAATCGTCACCTAATTTTCTTCATTAAGAATAAATTTTTGCTCGTGAGCTTAGAATATATTTGCTTGAATTAAGAAGAAATTTGCTTTTGCAGTTTAGAATAACTTAGCAAAATTTTGCATGAATTTAATCAAAAACTTGATTTTTCCTAAATACATAAGGAGTGATTTCAATTAAGCAATCTTTTTCTAAAAGCACACCGTTATTGAGCAAAGTTTTGCTTTTAACCAAAACATTTTTTTGATTCAAGCAAAATAATTATCTCCGTGTAGTATTTTTTGACTAGTTTTATTTTAACTAGTGAGTCAACTAGTTAAATTCATAGCTATATTGTGAAAGAATAAAGATATTGTGAAAGAATAAAGATTTTTAAAATCTTTTAAACTTTATTTTTCATGTATATCATCTTCATTGTACTCTAGGTTTAGCTCTTTAATTAATAGGAAAATTCTTTACTATCATCACAACGCCATTCTTCGGCACAATTTTTGTATAAGAAATGTATAAAAATAATGCAGTGAATTATTTTTGAACAAGTCGATAAAAAAGAAAACAAAAGTTAAACGAACGTTTCCTAAAAACACTGAAGAAAATTTGATAAAATTACATGTGTGTTAAAAGTTATAATACCAGTATTATACATAAGAAACAGTTACAAATTTTTAAGAAAGCCTTGCCGAGTATTGTAGTTATAAAAATCGTGCATGTGTCTCCTTTTAAAAAGTTTCTTTACAAAGAGATTCCTGTTCTCAGGAACAATATTTTGCTCTATTTCTACACAATCACCTTTAGTTTTTAGGGGAAACAAAGAAGCAGGAGATAATGTTGTTGTTTGCTGATGGACAAGTCGTCCTATTTATAATGCCTAAATCATCGAAATCATTAGCAAAATTTTCTGAAATAGTTCCGTTTTCTGAAATTCTTCAGTTACTTACCTTTTATTTGCGTTACTTCCAGCTTAAAACTCCCATGCATTTAGGGTAGCTGATTTATACAATTAATTTTTTGCTGACAAATATTGGCTTTATTGACAAAAATATAAAATTAAATTCGAAACGATATTCAATTAAATGCAATTTAACAAAAGCGGAAATAAAAGTATTTATCGGCGCGAATCTTCAGCAAAGCGACTTGAAATATCATCATTAAGCTTTTTTTTTCTCTTGCACCAAATTTCTGTGCACTCTTTATTTTAAAGAGTCGAGATATGGTATGAATAAGGTAATGTTGATGACTGTTTCTGCTGATCCTATGTGCCACTGACTCGAAGCGTATCTTCTACAATACTCATGCACATTTTTATAATCTGTGAAAGGCTTTATAACGAGTGATCCAAAAATTTCAATTTGAACAGCTGATTTGGTTTTATTAGTTTTGACAACGAACGTTAGTGTTGCTGAAAAATCGACTATCGAATTGTGCAGCTCAGATTGTAATATACATACACGTATATACAAGAGTTATCAATCAATATAAATGAAAGCTTTTCATAAACTTTTATGTCAAATAACAAATGTGTCAGCCCTAAGTTTGTAATAAAAAATAAATTAAGCTTTAATATATATTAAGAAATCCAATATTCTTATTTATAAGAAAAACTGTTTTGAATTTCTTACTTTAATACTAACGGGGTAACGGCTCCCCCTGACCTATCGTCGCTACGCCCATGTGGGCATATAAATAAAAAAATTAATTTTTTATCAATGGTAGTACTGAAAAGTATTTATATTTTATTTAGGACAAGCGTTGCTTTTATTACCTGTTACCTGTTTGTAAAAGTTTTATTGCAAATTTTTATTATTGCATACATTTAAACTGTTTCTAAAACTTAGAATTGACTTTATTTTATGTTCACAAATTAATACTAGCAAACAGCAAAGAAACTAGTACATTTATGACTTGAACTAGCGAATTTTTTTTAACAGCTAGAATACATATAATAACTTATACATAACGTAACATATATAGTAACTTTTTTACTAGTAAGATTTGACTAGTTTTATTTTAACTAGTTTCATGACTAATACGATTTTCCACTGCGGGGATCATTTATTGCCAAAATAAACAGAAGTGGACCCAGGTTGCTTCTTTGCTTTATTTTCGAGCTTTTTCATTCAGCTGATCCTGAAGGTTGCAATTATTTTCAGAGTTAATTTTTTTGCCTCTTTTAAGGTTATCAATCCACAAAATCTGTAATGTATCCTTAAACACTGATGTCATAACATTTTTTGCCGATCGTTCTGACTTCATCTATTTTAAAGGTGAACGATCAGCTTTAGTTTATTGTAAAGTTTTGGTTTCCATTTACAATTACGGTGATAGATCCTTAGTAATAAAACGACGCACAAAATCTGTCTTATTCTGCTAAATAAACGGTGAGAAATTTGTTAGCGATTCAGTTTTTGTTGAGTTTTTAACGAATGCGGCACTAATTTTTGCAACAGCTTTTGCATACGTTTTTCTTCATGCAAAATAAAAGTACTCGTTCGTCTGAGCTTCCTATGGTACCAGTAATTTCACGCTTAGTCAAATTTCGACCTTAACAATTAATATCATGCACTTGCTCAATGATTTCTGGTGTTTTTTTCACTTTTCATCTTCAACACTTGTACGATCACGTTAAAACTCTAAAAGACATCGATGCAAAGTTGAAAATGAAGGAGCAAGTTCCTTAAATACTTTCACCATTTTTGTATGAATTCCTGTTACTGATAAACCTTTCAAAATAAAGAATTTTATCACTGCACGATATTCGGCTTTTCTATTGTAAAAAATGCACTGACATGTCAACATCAAATGGCTTGCACACAAAAAAGAATTAACAAATCGATATAAAATTTCTGATATACATTTTGATTTTCTACTGAGTGAGTTAATGAGTGTAGCTTTCAATAGTTTTCTACCAACCTGTAAATTGAAGAACTTAAAAAGATTTCCAAGTTTTTCAACTTGAAAACGCAATTAAAACATTAAAAACATTTCAAGAGCAAGTCTTTTAGAAAATCTTTATGCAACAAAATTAAAATATTTACTTGAAGTTAAATTTTTCCAGCATTTGCTTTTTGAATTGCATTAAATGTTCTATTTAATGCTCATCAGCCTGCCAAATTAATGCCAGGGCTGCATTAAAGTTGGTTGAAGTTTGCATGCAACACTTCGACTAATTAAGCTAGATGTAAATCTTGACAATTTCATTTCCTTTATTTTACAGAAAAACACAGGTTATCTCTTTTTAGCAGCCTTACTTCTATGTGCCAAGAATGAGAGTGTAAAAAGAACAGCGAAATGTTAAAGTGAAAGAGGTAGATACAGCTTTAATGGCAGCGCATAACATTCATTTGCACTTCAGTATGTTGATGATTATTTATTATTGCTATGGTCGTTGTTAGTGGTGTTGTTGTTGTTTGTGCTGTTGTCATTCTTATTGTGTAAAATTTTACTTAAAGTAAAAGTTTTGTTCCCTCTCCCACTAATGGTGGAACACAATAATAACAACAACACGAAAATCAACAGCAATAGCAAAGCATAGCAGAATAGCAAGTCCAATAAAAGCCGAAGAAGAAAAGCATAAAAACTAGAGAAAACTTGATGAAAGATGATGATGTTAAAACAATGTTAAGCTCCCACCACAGCGCAACGCTGGAGTCACAGATTCCATCACATGAAAGAGCTGCATAACGAACTCAGACAAATTACAATAAATACACACAAGCAAACTAACACCTTCTAAGTTCACACTTATTCAGGCACACTCACACAACCACACCTAAAACATCCTGATGGCTGCATGCATGCTGTTGTTTGCAGCAGACAAAATGACAGGATAGCATAAATAAAGCATTTGCTAAAATTATGTCACAAAAAAAAAAAAACAAGATGCTGTCTTGAAAAAACAAAAAAGAAAGAAACAAAATTCTTCGGATAGCTCAAAAACGGAGTAGCTGCCGGCATGCATCTAAAGTGGCATGATGAAAATATAGCTAGATGGCATTAAAACCAGTTGCTTATAATTAAAATTAAGCTCAACGCCAAAAACAGCGTGTTGCTTGCTCTTGCACTCTTGTGTCCTTTTATTCCAAAACTGCATCAATGCTCTTAGTTACTATCAGTTATGAGATTAATTTGCATACCACAAAACCAAATTGACAAACACACAAACATATGTTAAGTGAAATCCTAGTGCAGTTCAAAAATCAAGGTCAGTTTACTCAAACACCAAATTAGCGCTTTAAGAAAGGTTTTTAATTACTCAGTTAGAAAAAAAAATACATTAATGGCATTCATTAAAATTTGTTAAGTCCTGCTAAACTGCTAAATTGTTAAAGTTAGCAGCTGTTGATGTGAACGCATAGTAAATACCACTATTAACATGTGCCCATTTCTGTTTTGTACAATTTTTAAGTTAATGTAGTCGAAAGATGCTACTTTTTGTTTCAGATTTCCCGATTAATAGAATGACTGACGGCTATGAGACTCTATGAGGGCAATTTGATAATTCCGTGAAAAATGCAACAAGGAATGATTTTTACGGCAACAAAAGTTTTATTTCTCAATATAGTTACACTAAGTCCAACGTTCCTCCAATTTTTTTATCTCATCCGAAAAATACGTTTTTGGAAGGTCCTGAAAATAGGCCTTAGTTTCTGTGATGAGCTCCTCTCTGGTGGTGAATCTCTTTCCGCCGAGCCATTTCTTCAGGTTTGGAAACAGAAAATAGTCAGCAGAGGACAAATCTGGAGAATATGCTGGATAAGGAAGCAATTTGTACTTGAATTTATGGAATTTTGCCATGGGAACAGCCCAGCTCCCGGCTGCTTTGTCGGGACGCGCGCTTTGTCTTGATGGAAGAGCACTTTTTTTCTCGCCGTTTCCTTGGGGACGTTTCTCTCTCAATTCGGCTGCATAGCACTCGCCATTAATCGTTCTTTTCGGTGGACGGTAATCGATGTAGCTTATACCGCGTTAATCCCAAAATACTGTCGCTATAACCTTTCTGGCCGATAGTACCGTCTTCGCCTTCTTCGGAGCACGTTCGTTCGGTGAAGTTCACTATTTCGACTGTTCCTTTGTCTCTGGTGTGTAGTGATGAATCCATGTTTTGTCCACGGCTACGAATCGGTTACGAATCTTATATTTGTTCAACATCGCCAAATACGCCATTGAATTAGCCACATGAGCGCGTTTATGGTCGAGAGTGAGCAAATGCGGCACCCATCTTGTGGATAATTTTCATATCCAAATGATTTCGCAAAATGTTACACACCCGTTTGTTTGAGAAGCTTATTTGGTTTCGCTGATGTTTTTTTCGTGCAAAAAATAATGCTTTATGAGCACACGGAATGAACTTTTTTTCATTTTCGCAAAAATTCACAAGATCGTCTGGTGTCAATGGCTGCCTAACACAAGCTAAGCGTTGCAGCAAGCCGAAATTTTGACGGTAGTCTAACTAACAGATGGTAGTTTACAAAATCAGTGTTGCATTTAATGTTACTACGTAGGAAATTGAAAAATTCACTAACTTCTCAATTTGCCCTCGTATTTTTTTTAAAGATGTCTTCATCGGAAAAGAAGTGGCCTTTCCTGCCCTGGATGAACGGACTAATTAATCCAACCAATTAAACAATCCCACCACGGTGCTTTCGGAACGTCCAACTTTTTACTTCTCATGTTGCCTTTTTTTATAACCATCCACCTCTTTTCATCCCACTAGGAAGCTGAGAACATCACCAATCGCCTGCTCTCGACAAAAATCTGGTACAATATAACACTTGCATCAGATTTAATATCACATTATCCTACAGCTTCGGCAACATTAAGAACATCCTACACAAAAGTTTCACTTGATTACTCCCTTCTTCCATTCTGTTGTAACACAACGGACCAATAATTTGGTTTAAGTGGGCTAGTCTGAAGACCTGCTGCCAACTTAACCTAACCTAACCTAACCTAACCTAAACTAACCTAACCTAATCTAATATAATCTCATTGAAATTCACAATTTCTTGTATTTTGATAAATAATTAAGTCTTTTTTGATCTCATTTAATATTCTTACTTAAATTCTACTTATGCTTGTGTTACTATGAAATAAATACATTGGATTTAATATTCTTACTTAAGTCTACTTTAAATTATAAATAATTGTTAATTAAATTTCGTGGCTTTCAAATCATTCTTAAATACTTAAAATCTACTCTTACTTGAATCATACTCAAATCATACTCAATTCATACTAAAAATGTACTTAAACTTATATTACTAAAAATAAATATATTGAAAGAATACACATAAATATACAGACTGTTGAATTGAAGATGGAAAAACAAACATAGTTCTCAATATCACCGATTAAGTACTTGACGTTGGCGCACTGTATTTATGAAGCGAGGCATTTTACGAATCGTCCCGTTTATTTGCTTTCATGAAAATTTAAAAAACCAATGCATGTTTACGACATGGTTTTCTAGAAATTTTGTTGCTTTTTTCTAAAAAAAACATTGTAATTGCAAAAACAACTCGCCACTATCGAGATTTGAACTCGTTACCTCTTGATCGTCAGGCGTAAATCTTGCCCATTACGCCACGTAAACACATTTTTTTTTGTTTTTTGATCAGCTTATAAGCACGGTTGTCACTTTGATACAATTTTACCAAAATTGGTATAATTTTTTTTTTTTGGTACCTAGGTACATTATAATCCGAGTTGGCACATTTTGTAAAAGATTTGGTAGCACTGTTCGAGAAATGTTCATAATTATGTTAAGTGAAAACTTACATTGCATTAAGTTCTGAAAGTTTAAAGATTACATACTTTTCTTGTCATATATATTAAAAATCAGGAACCCTATATAATCGTTCATTTAAAATTTTTTAATGAAATTATTAGATATAAAAATTTATTGTTTTATTATGTTGACTTTATATGATCTAAATGCAAATTCTAAATGTTTGGTAGTTTAAATCATACTTGATTTTAAATACTAATTCTAGTTCTTTGATAGTTTGAAATCGTTTAAATCATATAAAATCAACATAATAAATAACAAGGTCATTTAGAAAACACTTTAATTTATTGTTTTATTTTTATTTCATTCATTTTTGACATAATTTTATGTGTCATGATTTTAATAATATAAATAACATTTCAAACATTATTTTTCTATCATTATTTTTGAGAATTTACTTTTAAAAGTAAGAAAATACGCAATGTTGTCTATATATGTCCATTCCTCAATCGCTAGATATTTGGATGCTATAAAATTGTCCAATCAGCATTCCTTCAAAGCCAAAACACTTTGAAGTGTTTTAGAAGTAGCACTCCTGGATAAGAATTAAATTGTTCGTTTAATACGTTCATTCCTTTTTATCTAAATTTCTGATCAAATTCTGAAATTACATTTCCGAAAACCATGTCCGAACGGCCGCTTAAACACTAATGACATCTACTTTAACAGTAAGCGACGATGGAAGTAGGTATGCACAAGATAGGAGAGAACAGAAAAATGACGCACACAATTTTAAAAAACAATGATGAACGAAAATCCTCTACGGCAAAAAAACACAACAAAAACTAAAGAAGACACACTGCAAAGAAACAAACAAATGAAAATAATGCCAAAAGTTATTCTGACAATAATTTTTACAATTTAATAAACGAATTTAATAATTTTAATAGATCATTTCAGAATTAATGTTTAATAACATTTTTTAGTTATTTTATACATAAAACTTTGTTCTGGCTTACAAATAAAGATTAATAATAATTTTCACAAACACAGTTCGCTGCTAGGCTTTCTGTTGAAACACAATGTTGTAACACAGACGAATAAAGTCAAACTGTATACGAATAAGCACAAACAAGATTTTGTTTCCGCTTACAGTTCTTCATTACAATGTCATCATGAGTTAATGATGGTTTAATGCGTCAAATACCTAAAAATCAGTTTTTCAATGGTAAAATTTGATTTTGGGGGTGTATTAACAATTTTAAGTATGGTGTCATGTTATACTCGATCAGATCTACAACCTGTGCTATGTCACTTCAAAAGTACATGCGATTTTTGTGGCACCGTGTAATTTGTATCATCTCATAGAATGCGACCCTGACGTTATTTTCTCTCACCACAATCTTTCACCGTAAGCATTCAATACGAGTTCATGCCATTTTTTAGTCTCTTAATGTTTACACCTTGCGAATTTCTAATAGGGAAAAGATCTATTAGTTTTCAAAATTGTAATAATTGCCATGGGTCAAATAAGGGTCATGAAGAATGGATTGGGGGATAGAATGAGTTCACCAATTTTGTAAATAGTCTGATGTGCCTTCCACACAGCTCAGCAGCTGCTCAACCAAAATTTTTGGATTTTAGCCTGCTTAAAACTAAGCTTAGAAATAAATTAGATTATAAAACATTAAGTAACATAATGCTTTCTAAAAAGTTGTGCGTCGAACGCAATGAATCTCATTATATTTGGTCAGCAAAATAACTATTTTAATGTACTTATTATTTTTATAATAGTGTTTTACAATAACTTAATATTTTTGTTATGTTTCGTACGTACACAAAATATATACCAGTGAATCATTATAAAACATGTTATCAAATTGTTATAGTAAAAAAATTGGTAAATTTTTTCGGAGAATTTAGTACAAAAAAAAAAAAAAAAAAATGGGCGTGTGGTAACCCTGCCACTAAGTATTAATTTTCTTTCTTGTTCTGATGGATAAGCTCAGTTTGAAATCAAGGCACACCACATTTGACATTAGATGGCGCATTACAAATTTATTTGACGCGTTGTAATCATTAATGGCGTTATTAACGTACGAAAATCCCCAGCGGTCAATTAAGCTAGGGATACGCAAAAGAAGGCATGCTTATAGTTCTATTATTGTCAATATACCTCTCATGATCGCTGTATTGAAGAATGATGCTGTTAGGCCTACCTTTTGAGGATTCTGAACATTTAATTTGATGATATTTTTAAAAAAATTTAGAAAAATTTAAGTTTTTTTCCTAAATGACCTCTTTATTTATTATGTAGACTTTATATGATTTAAATACAAATTCTAAATGTTTGATAGTTTAAATTATACTTGATTTTAAATACAAATTCTAGTTGTTTGATAGTTTAAAATCGTTTATTGAGCTTAAGGTCAAAGTTAGAACAATTAATTGTTCTAACGAATCTTTCCAAAGAAACAACAACAACAACAACAAAATTTTCAATATGAAAAGGAAAAAAATCACTAGCTGATTTTATTGCAATTTCGACCTGGCTAAAGGCTTCATCAGAAATCTTTGTGATACCCGTGCAAGCGCGCACTATCAAATGGTAGAGCTTGACCAAACGGAAACAGCTGAAAACAAAATCAGCAAAAATCTAAAAACAACATCAGTAAACATGCTTTGTTAGTGGAGACTTCCAGCAGGCTGTTGGACTCCATATAATAACATAAACATAGAGACTAAAGTAAAGCAAAAATACAACAACAAATGTGAAATTATGAAATTGAGAAAAAACTGAGAAATTGACACTTCAAATCTCATCGCCCCTGTGGTGCAGTGTGTTAGCGCACACTTGCATGGGTATCACAAAGATTTCTGATGACGCCTTTAGCCGGGCAGAAATTGTGCAGTAAAATCAGCTAGTGATTTTTTCCTTTTCATATTGAAAACTTTGTTGTTGTTGTTGTTTCTTTGGAAAGATTCGTTAGAACAATTAATTGTTCTAACTTTTACCTTAAGCTCAATAAACGATTTTAAACTATCAAACAACTAGAATTTGTATTTAAAATCAAGTATTATTTAAACTATCAAACATTTAGAATTTGTATTTAAATCATATAAAGTCAACATTTTAGAAAAATTTAAATGGAGCAGAAAACTTTATAAAAAAAGTTTAAATTTATGTTTTTAAAGCTTTATTTGTTAACATGAATTTTTAAAAAAGCGATTCAAGCAATGATTTAAAAAAATCTTTAGCTTCTGCCTTCTTAATGCCAATAAGGAGCATTCCACGATCAGGTACAGACAAATTCAACTATTTTTTTGAGTTTATTTTACAGTCAATTCTAAACTTACACATTGGAAGTGAAATGATTTTGTTTAATTAAATATATCGCATTCTGTTTCTTCATTGGACGTTCAAACTTTCTTTAAATTTTATTAAATGAAAGAAAAAAAAGGCATCTACTGTCACGTGTCGGACGGGTCCACTCAACCAACGTTGCAAACCGTTATGTTCGATTACAATTTTTAGCGAAAGTAACTAACATGGGGAAGAGGTATTTGAAAGAAAAATTTTTATTACTTATAAACATGATTTCGGCGTAAAAAGATTTTAAATAAAGTCCACAGTTTTTTTTTTCCAATATTATATTTACACATCGTCACGTTTAGATAAATCACGTCACGTGCCTAACAGATTGACAAAGTTGTAGTTTAATTGGGTAATTAATAATTAGGAAGTTTAGTTATTATGTAATTCATTAATTAAAAGCAAATTTAATATAGTTTTCTTTCCTTGCATCAACTATTTTTAAATTATCTTTAGCCAATGCTTTCCATTTTTATTAAAGCAAAAAAGCTTACGAAACATTTACTTAACATTTACGACAAAGAAAAACTTCATTTGTGAAATAAAGCAGATGATTTGATCATCATGGTATATGAGTTTTTACATAACTTGTTTAAATTAATAAAATTAAAATGTTTCTCTTAGATAATATCATAATATAATAAGTTTTTAATAAGTTTTAATTTTGTGGTCACGGTTGACTTTTCTGTGGAATGTTGTATAAAGTTTAATTTTCAGATTTCATACGAGTTAAACGTTTTGCGTCTTGTACTTATTTGTTCATTTGGCAAATATTTTACTTTTGTCGACTTATCGCTCAGCAGACCACTTAACTAAATCCATTTACCTAAATCACTCAATTTGAACTGGCTGAAAAGCATGTTTGGCCTAAAAGCTTCATCTAGCATTCAGAGAATAAATATTTTCAACCACTTCAGCTAAATTTATAAATTTATGTTATATGATGATGATGATGATGATGATGGTGATTTTGTGCACAACATGCAATCGTTGTAAACTGTTGTTATTGCTATTGGTATTGTTGCCAAATTTTTCGCATTAAAAATACACGAATTGTCAACAAACTCTAGGGTGCACACAAACTCTCATACAAATATAACAACCTAAGCTTGGCGTTCAGCACCTACTGCATGGATGTTCATGCATATTTAAGTGTAAAAACATCATCCTCGGAACAACAACAACATTAAAAAAACAACAACAAGACCATGTTTCACAATAAATTTGTTCAAAATTGTTACGGTTATGATTTCGTAATACATTCATAAATTCGATTTATATTTCAATCAAAAAAAATTGTTTCGTTCCCTCTGTCACATTGTATCAGAGATTCTTGCCTTAGCTTGAAAAATACCCTTTTCAAGTGTATCCTGTTTTTACGTTGCTGGTTGTTGTGTTTTCTGGTTGAGTTTGTGTATGTTTTGTTGGTTTATTAAATTGTTATATATTGTTATGAATACAAAGTGACACTTCAAGAATAAAAGAAGAGCAAAAAGAAACGAGCACATAAAAAGGTAGCAAATGGAAAGTTTAAATAAATGTTGACTAAAGTCTAAGTTAAGGAGGCAAACATATTCAATGAAGTGAAAATGCTTTCTAAAGCTTCAGTGAAGTTCATGATGACAGCCACTAGATTAAAGCGTTTGCAGAGCGATCAGCGTGGAGCGGAGGGAATTATGTCAAGACTGGAGTTTGATTCTTTACAACAATTTTCAAACAAATAAATAGCAATATTCAAATTAAGTTATTTTTTCTATCGTATCTTTGTTTTATATAAATGTTAATGTTTTTTCAGCAATCCTAATTTACAGTCAGTTTTTCAGAAAAACAGTTATTTATTTCTAAAAATAAAAATTTTATAAATTTCTTGTCTTTTAAAAGCATGTAATTCAATACATAGGGCTAATAACACAGTCAAAACTTAAGTTTTTACACTCAGAAAAAAAACACCTATCTTTTTGTGATAATAAATTTCTCTATTTTCGATAATAGAAATTTTCTTTTTTTTCAAATAAAATTTACTTCAATTATAATAAATTTTCACATATTCGAAGAAATATTTCCTTCCTTGTGGGAAATCAAAATATTTCATGTCTCTAATAATGATAAGTATTTTTCTCTCACTGAAAAAATCTCATTTATAGAAAAAACATTATAGAAAATGAAAAATGTTCTCTATTGTTGATAAATAATTCACTATGCGATATGTTTTTTTCAATAACTACAAATCCTTTCTCAAAAACTAAAAAGGCTTCTTCTCAAAAATCGATATATTTTTCTTATATTGAATGAGGTACGAAGAAAATAGAAAGCGTGAGAGCAATTGATTAATGTTGCGAAAAGCAAGTGTTCCATATTCTGCATATTATGACGATTGTCCCTTCAAAAGGTTTTTTTCTTCTTAACATAACTACAAAAAGTGATGTTGTTTATTACTACTGTTTCTTTGGATGCATTTTAAAAATCTTTTTCAGAATAAATTTCTGGAATATTTATAAAGAGTCCCGAAAAACAATGCCACAACAATAATTCTACCTCTTAACACATTTTTAACTAATATTTTTAAAACCGAATTACAATTTGATATTAATACTTTACTTTGCGTAGAATTGAGTTAAAACAAATGTTTGACAAAAATAATTTTTTAATCGTAATTGCGGATATACTTCTGTGTTTTAAAGAAAAATGTTCGCAATAAAGAAATATGTTGTATCAATGTTAAGAAAATATATCTTTCTTTTAGAGAAAGTGTTATTATTTGAGAGAAACTATAAACGCAACTTAAAGAAAACATATATTTAATTAAAAAAATATTTGTCTGTTTTCGGGAAAAATTTACACAATAAAGAAAACGGTTGAACGTATTATAAAGAAATATTTTTCTATTAAAGAGAAGGTGTCTTTTATTAATGAGAAAATATTTACTCATTTTCATGGAAGCTTTTTGCCATTTTTAGGGAATTTTTGGGATCACATTTAGAAAAAAGTATTATCTGGAGCAATACCATTTTTCACTTAATATGATGCCTTTTTTCTCATATTCCGATAAACTTTTTTCTGAGTGTAGGCATACTTTACCCATTTAAGCCCTAACCTAAAATACCGGGCCAAAATCGATGAAACTTCTACAACACACTACAAATAGGCTAACTAAACTGGACAGGGACTTTGAAATTTTTAGCTATTCAGGTTTGGTCCAGGAGAACCAAAAGCTGAAGAAATCCCGAAGGGTAACGACATTAGAAAATCCAAATTTAAACGAAAAACGGAAAATTCGATTTTGCTAGTGCAGGGTGCTAGTAAGAATTGATAGGAATTAATTTTTAACCGATTACAACAAAAAAAAAAACCAAAAAATCTGAAAATTGCTTCGAGACAAGATTCGACAGAACATGTAAATGACCCAAATCCCGCGAAGCCAAAAATAATGTACGAAAATGACTGGTCGAGTACTCGACTACTGGTCTGAAATGGGTTAAGTTTAAGTCAGGCCCAGAAATTTGGCAACTTAAGTTCGACTTAAGTCATCGAATCAACTTTTCCACCATACCTAAGTTTATTATTAAACGCAATCCGTTTTGGATAAAATGTACGAAGAAGTGAGTCCGTATCGAATTCGAAACGGATCTGTTTGGCACACTGGGTTATTTTTTAGGAAACAACGTGCTTTGAAACCGATTTCCAAGCAGTTCAAAAATCAATTAATTATTTTGATATCGTTTCCTTTTCTTAAACATTGAGAGGGCCCCTTTCGGCCCCTAGCAACAATAGCATCTCAGCAAAACCTTAATAAAAAGCTTGGAAAAAGTGCTTATTTGAATAATTTTTCGTAGCAAAATCTCAAATGCACTGTTCATTCTGAAAAATATACACCACAAAAGTCAAACGCTATCAAAACAAAGACTTTTACTTGTTAAGAAACTGAAATCATTTTAAATTATTTGAGACAACAACGAATTGGTTGCAATCACAATAAATTCCTTACGCAATAAAATTCCAAGTTATCATAACAACAGCGCAACAACGCGTGTGCTATTGAATTAATCTAAAAGTAAAAGTATTTGCACCAAATATATACAGGGTCCGCCATCTAACGTTTTTTTTTTTCAACTTGTGCTTATTTCGTGAATGATAACACTTAGCTCATGTCTGATTTGACAGATAATTAGTTTTATCCTTCCGCTGAACGAATATGGTTGTGTATACGCTTGAACAACGCTGAGAAGTGGGCCTGCGATCGACTTACAGAAGATGCCGATTTTGCCAAAAAAATCATCTTTTCAGATGAAGCTCATTTTGATCTTGGCGGGTATGTAAACAAGCAAAATTGTCACATTTGGGGCACAGAAAACCCGCACGCATACATTGAAAAGCCGCTGCACCCAAAAAGAGTCACTGTTTGGTGCGGATTTTGGTCCAGAGGCATAATTGGGCCATTTTTCTTCGAAAATGAGCAAGGAGTGGCCGTTACAGTCAATGGCGATCGTTATCGGGCCATGTTGAACGAATTTTTGCTCACAGAAATTGAAGAGGAGGATATTGGCAACATTTGGTTTCAACAGGACGGCGCTACGTGCCACACAGCCGAAGCAACACTCGATATTTTGCGCCCTGTTTTTGAAGATCGCATTATCAGCCGCAGAGCTGATGTCGTTTGGCCACCTCGGAGCTGCGATTTGACACCGTTGGACTATTATTTGTGGGGTGCCCTCAAATATAAGTGTTACGCCGACAAGCCAGAGACAATTGACGCTTTAAGGGACAATATTCGTGAAGCCATTGGTGAAATACAGCTGCACACAATCGATAATGTGCTTAAAAATTGGACCGATCGTGTAGGCTACTGCATGGCCAATCGAGGCAGCCATTTGAATGGAAATATTTTCCATTATTTACCGGAAGGATTTTACTTTCAAATAAAAAAAGAAATTTGAGAAAATATCTAGTAGTTTTTTTTTAATACAATTTTAAAAAAAAAAGTTATTTGGCGGACCCTGTAGTTGTTGTTCCAACAATCAAATGTTCCGTTACGAATCAGTTGTGTTTTTCTCTAAAACGAATTTAAATTAAATTAACAATAACTTATTTTCGCTCTTCATTCCTGTTATTACAAATTCGATAGAACAAACGAATTGATGTACAAATTGGTGAAGTTTTTCAAAACATATGTAAAAAGTAGTAATGTCTTAAAGACAAGCTCGCTCAAGTCATTTTGGTCAAATTAAGTATTTTACAGGATTTGAGTAAGCTTTTCGTTATTTTTTGATATAAGCTACAGTCAGCATTAAAAACATGAAATTCATGTAGTGAATTCAAACTCTTTTATACAAAATCAATTTAAATTGAATCAATTTAATCGTTACGATTTCTTGGATGTTTTCTTTTTAATAGATACAAATTTTAAACTTCTATGCTTTTAACCCTAATTTTAACCCTAACTAATTTAAAATCAACTAATTTTCAAGTAGTTCAAAATACTAAATATGTGAGTTCGTTTTAGGGAAAAAAGTCAGAATTGTAACCATTTGTGGTTGACAAAAAACTAATTTTTAAGTTCTTTTAAATAAGTTGATTTTGCTATCAAGGAAACATACAAATTTTTTCCAATAAAAATTTCCAATACAAACGTAGTAATTAGCATATTGTCGTAACCAGACATTTTTTACAATGTCTTATACAGGCTTTATATATATGAAATTAAATGTACCCATCCGGCACATATTCCTCTAAAAAAAAGTTTGTCTCTACGAACTATCGAAACTAAATTTCGTATTTTTTTTTCGTTTTGGCGAACAATTTTCGAAGGGTAGACAAATTTTCTTCCAGAGTTGCCAAAGGCTTACGTAAATCCGAAGCATATTAACCAGGTAGGCGCGATAGAAGAGACGCTCTCAACGTTTGCAATCTTGTTCTTCTTCACATTGTGAATTAAAATGACTGTCACAATCAGCTGTTTCACAAAATCAAGATCAGGGTGTCCTGCAGTATTTTGTTTGCTTACTTAATGCCTTAGTTCAATAAATGTGTTAATATGGGTTGCCGTGCATACTTTGTGTGTTTAAATTTAAATAGGGGTATTCACGAATCAGTGCACTTGCCAGTGCAGTTGAGGACTTGTGCAATTATGATCACACCACTATCACTTATTCAAAGCTGTATAAATTTTCAATGTTCAAGACTGCTGAAGTCCTAAAGTTTAAGGCAATAGTAAAAAAGCATTTGTAGAAGCAGATTTTAGATGCACGTGAATTTTTTGGTTTTTTTTTGGGTAAAGTGCACAAGCCCTTTACTGCACTGGCAAATGCACTGAATCGTGAATAACCTTTATATTTATAATTATTGTAATGGTAAGTAATTTTTAATGACCAGTTTTCCATTTCTAATTAAAAAAAAATTGAGGCTTTACCGAAAAACTTAAGGTCTTATCTTCTATATATATAAAATTAAGAGCTAATATAAGTTTTCAGAAAAATCTCAAATTTACCAAATCCATAGACTATTTCATATTTTATTGCTGTTTGTATTTAAAAGTTAAATATTTTCTTACATAAAACCGGTATTTTCTCAAAAACTACCGTCATTACTACTAATTATTGAGGGTAAATTATCGAAGTCTAAGAATTCATTTTTCATTTAGTGTATAAAATATATGATTTATTTATTATTGGTTGAAAAAATTTTATAATTACAGAATTATTTAAGAGTTACCTCGTACAAAAATAAGACAAAAAGAATCAAGATTTCCCATTTTACGGAATGTTATTTTAAAACATGTTAATTGTATTTTTATACCATATTTGGTAAATTTATACTATAAAAACACCTTTGAAACTTGTTTATTTTTATTTTTTAGTATGTAGAGTAAATTTTACCTGTAATTTTGGGAAACTTTTTCAAATATCTTGTGATATGTAGAAGAAATATATACATTTACATATCAACTGAAATCTTTAATTATTGGCTTTTTGAATAAGATATTTTTTTGCATATTAATAACGCGAATATAGGAGAAAATAACGGATTTAACAGTAGCAAATATAATATGAAGTCTCTAATAAATTTCAATATACTGCTAAAATATATATGGTTTGTACTTTTTTCTGACAGATAATTTAATTACCTTACGTGTCAATATTAAAGATTGATTGGTTATTGGCAAAAATGTAGATGTTTTTTTTTTAATTAGGTATTTTAGAGTGAACAAAATTTAAAAATCGATAACTCGATAGCTAATCGAAATATTGATAATTAATTTCGTATATCTTATTTTCTCAATGAGTACTATTGATTTCTTGCAACTACATATATGATACAAAATAGTAGTATATTAGTATGGCTACTTAAGTACTAAAGAATAACTACAATAGTACTACATCTGGCAACTATGGGTGTGAGCTGAAATTTTTTCGTTTGACATGTTTTTGACAGAATTGTAGGTATTGTCGAAAAGGAATCCAAACACAGAATGTAAGGGGTACTTTTTAAAGTCTCTCCGTATCGAGCCTACCTGGTTATTCTGCTATGACATAAATCATACTTTCTCTAATATTTTCTGAAAAGTCATGGCTACCATGTTACAAAAAAAAAAAACAAAAATTGGACATTTGTTTTCAAGCCATTAAAAGGTTTTGTTTAAAAATATGAATAAAAGAAAGCTAAAAGTAAATTGAATTTACAAAATTTAAATTAAGCTGATTGGAGCCTGCAAGAGTGCGCTTTCTACAGATATTTTGAACCTTACAGCAGTATGCTGTACATAATACAGACAAGGAAATGAACACATATGACTTCATTCGAAATAGAAACTGAAACCTTTAAATTAAATAAAAGAACAAAGGATAAATCAGAATAAAACACGCTAATTTGTTCATAAATCTAAAAGCAATTTATTCGTTTACGGAGTCGATAATGGCTTCTTTTTTGTTACATAAACGAAACGTTTTCGAATGAATATTAGGAGCACCAAACAGATCGAATTTGAATAACAAAAGAGTAAAAATACGATAATTTCCTTCGTAAATTCTACGGAAAATTTTTCGCTTACGAAATCGTAAACGACTTACTTTTCAATACAAAAACGATCTCTCGTTTTTGAACTGTCCGCTAAGAACGCCAAACGGATCATTTTCGAATCTTTTGTGAGTTCGACTACATAGTTTTCTTCACCAATTCTTAGAGAAGTTTTCGATATCGAAATCGGACTTTGTGCCGGTTAGGCACGTAACTATAGTGGCTGTGGTGTAGTGGTTAGTTAGTCCGATTTTTGCACTTTTGATTTCTGATTAAAACCTCAGCTAGGGACATACAAGCAACATCTTTATTTTCAACAGCTTCACCTCACTGCAATAAATTGTAACTTTTAGTAGTAATATTTGCCTAAGAATGTATGGTACGTGGTGGATTGAACAGAACTGTTTCAATTATTGGTGTAATTTTTTTACGATTTTCTAGCGCTTCTTGTTTGCTGCGTTATCGATTTAAAATACAATAGGCTCTTTGCTTTACACGATTTGATTTACTATGTGGGTATACTTTACACGGTTTCAGTGATATGAAGTCTTAACTTAATCGGATCTGATTATTAATTTTTTGGACCACTAACTGGCCCATTTTTTTGGTAGTTTGCATAGCCACCCTTAGCTCTATATTTAAAAAGGATGCAATACTTGCAAGAGGCTTCATTCACATCTTTGGATTAGCATAACCACGCCCACTCACTCAACCACTTGTGTTTGACTTTCAGATTTCGCGGGTCTACTGATGAAAATAAACATATCGTTTATTTGGTGATGCTAAAGTTTTTTAAAAAATCTTAAGCACAATAATTTTGAATGTTTGCTAGTCATTGTTTTGTGTGAGCTGTTTTGAGGTGCTGGTTAATTGAGAGTAACCTTAAAAGTTGTAACTATCATATGATGCATAAAATAAATCCTTTTTGCCTTTGTCTTTTGAATACGATAGCAATTAATTTTCAATTGATTGTTTTTGTGACTTCGATTCTTTTGAAAAAAGCTTTATAGATTTTACTCGCGTTTTGACATTTTAGCAATAATTTTACAAAAATACGAAAACAAATAAAAGATTTGTAAAAATTATCTTTGACTGGACCGATGTTAAGAAACCCCCAAAAACTTATTTTAGTGTATTAGAAGTTTTAAATATTTTTTTTATTTTTATCACGGCACTTTAAAGGACGTAAGTTTTATTCAAATATTTTAAATTTTAAACTCAGAATATAGTTTAATAATCACAGTTTCTGTTTAAAAAATCAGGTTAAAGCATACATTTTTTTTAATATATCAAGGTTTTGCTATTATGATTATGTCACTTTATATGGAGGTAGGAATTTTAGTTTACAAAATTTTATCCATCAAGTGAACAGTTAATATTAAAACTTATTTGCAAAATATTAATTCATCAACGGATTCTCAACAAATTTGCATTAAAAATTTCGAAAATATTCTTGAGCCTTATCTTGAAAATTAAAACTCCATTTTCAGATTCCACGTGAATAATTATTCATGATAGAGCTGATTGTTCTCATTTTTGTGGAGTTTAAGGAGGAGAGACCGTTTTCATAAACTCACTTTCAGGTTGGCAAGGTTTTCATTAAATTTTTAAAGTTTAAGAGTTTAAAGAGTTTTAAACTTTTACGTAAAGTCAATTTGTGTGTGAGGTAGGAGTGCTTTTTATCTGATTTCGCTCTTTTAGGCCTTAAAATGCACAAGGCCACCGATTTTGCTCAAAAAATATTTTTTATTTTAGTTTGAGCAAAAATAAAAACTGCGTTTTTAATTTTTTAAAAATTTTTTTTGAAAGTTATTTTAAAAAGTGGTTGTATCCTTAAAGATACAATGTGTACTAACCCACATCTAAAATTCCTATGGAAATATATCGAAATAAAACAAATGTGTTATGAAATTTTTATTAATTCATTTATTTTGAAAATTTTAAATTATTTTTATGCATAAAAATAAATCATAAATAAAATCAAAATAATACATATACATTTTCCAAATTCATTTATGCGCATATATCATAGCAAATAATGCAATAAATTATGCTCATTACGAACTTTGATAATTATAAAAACAATTTTTTTCTGCAGTTGAACATAAATTTACATATATTTACATTTGGTACAACACATCCGGCTTTGTCCTGAACAGTTACTAAATTTGCATCTACCCTTCTTATCAATCGATGTCCAATGATAAATCCTTTCTAATCTGGTTTCCTTCGGAGGCGACACATGGTAATAAGGTTTGAGGCGTTTTCTCGAATTTGTGCTTCAATACAAGGGCGTTCGCGAGCTGTAGGTTGCACCAATTTAAAGGAGAATAAGGTATCAGCTATGTCCAATTTAAAATCAATCAATTTCATAGCCTTGACCATTTTTATTTATTCGTTTGTATAAGAGCCAGGAATTTACAACTCTCATGTCCAAAAGGTGATAGAACACTCTATTAGAGCTGTCCATTAAATCAACACAACCCATGTGGCGATTATATTCTTTCATAATTTGAGGACATGGAATCATTTTGACGGTTTTGTCCTTTTTGTCAAATCCCTTAATGGTTGGTTCTTTCTTTTCATTTCCTATGATAGCTGATATTGGTTTTACTTTGACATAGGTAGATAGTAAGTTGACAATCCTGTTGTCTTTCCAAGACATAGAAGATACATCAATACCATGAATATAACATATAAACTCATGAGTGGTGCCACGCTCGAACTTTTGCATTACTTTTTCGTCGGAAAGCTTGCAATTTTTTATTCTGTTACGTCGAATGGTACAAACTGAAAGTATGCCTAGTGTTCGCAAATATACTACTAATGCCACGGTAGTGTAATAATTGTCAAAATATATTATATAATTTTGAAATTTCGTTACTTCTTTAGCTAGTCGGATCCCTATATTGGCCGAATTTTGAAGATCCGGTTCACCAAGATCTGGTGTTTCCGGCGCTCCACTATATATTTAAAATTTTTATCCATATCCCGTACTATCACACATGACGAAAAGCATGAAGACCCATTTTTTCGGTTCGTTAGGTAAATACTTCTTCATGTAGCTCCCAATATTGGTAGAACAAATTTGTTCATTAACACACAATCTATCTAATTTTCGCACGCTGCCAAATGTAGTATTTAGGGCGTCAATAACAGGTCTAATTAGATAAACTCGGTCTCGATCAAGATCATAATGGGATGGCTGTTTTATTTTATCATTGAAATGAAGAAATTTTTGCATTTTTTCAAAACGCCCAACGCTCATTTGCTTTTTCATTTGTTTTCATTTCATTCGTTTTTTTCGACCAATAATCTCTTACATTTGGAAGGTTATGATATGTCATGTAAAAAGTATTCCAATATATTTTCGTAATTTAAAAGTGTCGAAATGAAATGCCTCCTGAAGCCCAGTATATCTTATTGTTTCTTATCGTTTCTTATTGTTTCTTAAGTATTATCATTGATCATGTTAAGAAAAAATCCTGAACGGATGTATTAAGGTCAATTTCATTCTGATTCATATCATCTTTCTCAGTAACATCTCTAAAAGTCCTGCTCTTTGAGAATTATCCCCATCCTTTTCCACTCCTCCCCATTTAAATCTTCGTTTTCTTCATCAGTGTAATCGACGCTGTAGTCTACATCTTCGCTATAACAAAGCAATTCATAGACGTCATCATCAGTCAACTCTTCCAACTCGAATGAATGGTGCCATAGCTAACAATTCATAAAATTGTCGTTTGCTTATAATGGATTATTTAAAAATGGTGATTAAAGCAATAGACATTCATGTTAAATTGTAAATTTATTCCTTAGCTCCAAACAAGTAAACTTGTTCTTGAAAAGAACAAAATACACATGAAAATGTATTAAAGCGTAGCACAAAAAGCTATATTTAATGGAAATCAAAAGCATGCACACTGTATCTTTAAAGATACAACCAACTAAAGTGGCCGAATGATCGAAATTTTTTTCAAACCACTTAAAATCACAAAAGGACATGTTTTAAAGGCAGTCAGTATTTTTTCCTTATCAAAATTATTCATCTGTTCCTAGAAGTTGGACTATAAAAATATCGTGTTTATTTAATTTTTCATAAAAAAATTTTTTGACTTTGTATATAATTTTTTTAAAAAGTATGACAAAAAGAAATAAAAACAATTTTTTTTGGAAGACCTATAATATTCTTAATAATATAGAACCGATCGAAAAATATTAAACCAATTCTATAGCCGTAGGAATTTTTTGAATGGTTGTATATTGCAAGATACACTGTGCATTTAAGGGTTAGAACTTGATATTTATTTTTTAATAAAAAGCTTATATGAATATTGAATTTTTTTAGGTAAGCTTTAAAATTGCGGCAATTATCGTAATCACAGACTGTTATCGACAGACAGACAGAGACATACAGATATGACAAAATCGACCCAAAAGGTGATGTTGATCAAGAGTTTATACACTTTTCTTTGCCTACCACGCCTCCTTATCGTCGTTACGTACGGAGTTATTATATTAATATACCACGTAAGCAGTATGCGTAAGTACTTCTACTTATTTTTCTTGCATCTCTGGATAGTCTCTGGAGGCCTGGAAGATGTAGTGGTAGCCCGTTTGACTGTCACTCAGGGGTCCCGGTTTCGAATCTTGGCCGGGCCATTGTCCTATGCTATAACCTTTCTTTCCTTATTTCTGATCAAAGGAATTTTAAAACACAACAATTTACGACAAAAAGTTGTAGTTGGTGTTGGTAGGAAAAGTCTGTGGAGAGGAACGCTCAGTAACTTGATTTGACTTAGGTCAAGGCATAACACTTACTTCAGATTTAATATCACATGTTTCTACAGCTTATACCACATTCAGAACATCCTACACAAAAGTTTCACTTGGTTACTCGCTTCTTCCATTCTGAAGTATCACAACGAACCAATAATATGGCCTAAGTGGGCTTGTATGACCTACCGCCAACTTAACCTAACCTAACCTTTTATGCGTCTCACTTTAATTGTATCTTTTTATCTTGTTGCTGAAATAGTTTTGGGGACGGCTTAACACCCAAAACCCTCCCTTTGGTAGAATTGGGTACATCATACTAAAATGTTTAGAATGCTATTTCTAAAAGTATAAACTAGCGGATGAGTTCCACCCTTGTTAAAAAAAATTTAATTTCACACTAGTGGTGCCCCTTAAATTTAGAAAGTAAAAAAATTGCGCAATCAATAGAAATTTTTTAAAAAGTACCTAATAATATACACATAGTTTTTTTTTAATCATTGGTAGTATATGCCGTTAATCTTTCTAATATTTCTTGTGTTTATAATAAACACATTAAAGAGAGAGTTTTGAATAGTCTTAGTTTAAGAAATTCACTTTAAAATTTTTATTTAATTTAAAAAAAAATCAAATCTGATACAAAAATTGACTTTAAAAGTAATTTCGCAGAAAATCCATGAAGTTTTGTGAAGCTTCGTCCATTTAACAATTTTTAATTTTTACAGTTTTTAGTGAAGTCATTCATACGTTAAAAAGCTCCGTTTGTAAGCTTAAGTTATAGTTCTTTTTGTTTTTTTTTAATATTTTTTTTTTTGTATCAGACCAGCCCTATTGAGAGATACTGTAATACCAACGCTATAAGCCAAAATATGATGTTTTAACCACAATTTGTTTTGGGATTATTTTTGAGAACTTCTGTGCTATGGCAACAACCGCAGGATAACATATGAAAAACATTGTTGTTGCATACATTTGGTAGCAATTAATAAACTCTTGCAACTGCAGTGGCGGCAAGAGTTGCTGCCAATCGAAAATATTTTGAAGTTGTTTTTGTTTCTCATGTCTGTTTTTTGGCTATAACTGTTACTTCCTGCTGTTGCCAACTCATTCACACTGAACTGTAGCGCGTTGTGCTTCTTCCTATTCTGCTGCTAGCATCATCTTCCGCTGCAATTTGTCTCTACTCTACACACAGTTTGAGTGTGTGTATTTTTTTCTGCATTTTTATTGTTTTTTTCTTACATATGCCCTCAATATTTGTTGCACAGCATTGGCAATGGTGGCAATAGCAAGGATTATTCTCGGATATCCTTTTCGTTTGATTTCAGTTTTTTGAAAATAATAAAAGCAAAATCTCAATCATTGTAACGTAACGTATACGGATCAATGAAATTTTATTGCTTTCATTAATTTTGCTCGAATCAGATATCGTTTTGGTTTCGTTTCGTTGCCTTCATTTCGTTGAAGTTTTTATTTTAAACGCAAGAATTCTCAACAGCAGCAACTTCAGCGCTGTTGGCATATCAAGGATCTGCTCTTCTGCTCTTCTGATATTTGCAGTTGTTGTTGTTGCATCATACTAAGCTAGTGTTTAACATGATTTGGTGTAAGCGTTTGTTGTTGCTGTTCTTGTTGCTGTTGCTATCGTTTAGCTTTAGGAAGTTTATGCAACCAGAAAACATTTGAGCCAAGTAGCGTTGAGTAGGGTTGCAAGTGTTTTATACACATCTTTAGCTTAACTCCGTCAGATGGTTAGTCGTTGAAAGTTCCCAAGTGTCAGTGTATTAGTGAATATTGCTTTGTAAGTGGGTGAGCTTGAGTTCTTGCATTGATGCTTATCGGTTAAAGTGGAGAAGCGTATTTAGTATCGTCTCTTGATATTTGTTGTGATGAAAATGAGAATAAATATAATAAGGCCATATCCGGGACATTTACTTTCAGACGACAAGGCAGAATTCAATAAAACGCTTTCCAGGGCTAGGTCCAAAATTGAAAATACTTTTGGAATTTTGACCATGTGTTGGCGTATACTGCAGGATGGTCTGCAATACTTCCCAAAGAACGCTGTAAATATTGTGCAAGCTGCGGTTCTTCTACATAATTTTGTAAAAATGCATGAGGGAGAATATTTTCCAGTAAATGCTGTAGATCATAACAACGAAATACCTGGACTTTGGAGAAAACAGAAAAAACCTCTACCGCAAAGTAAACTATTCTCTCGCTATAATGCACTAAAAGAAGCTTTTGCTGTATGCGACACTTTTAAAAACTATTTGGCAGAAATGGTAAGTTTTCATATTGTAATTATTTAAATTTTTCATAATAGTTACATGCAAAAAAAATTAAACATATTCAAGAGGATATCTAAAAAATCCTATGTACTTCCAAAGAAATAGCACTGACAAACAATTGCATTGGGTGGAGATGGAACCTATCTCTAAGAAATATTTGAAGCCAATAAAAAATTTTTGACTTAATAAAAATGTTACCCTAGCTAACCCCCTTAACAGAAAGAAGCTCAACTTAATATATACATACATTTTTTATTTCGTAATTTAAATTTCTTTTAACATTCCAATACAAAAAATGTAAACATTAGTAAGTAAGAAAAAAAGAAATAAAATACAAATTTGTGTGCCCAATTGCAGATTTGAAACGTTACTATATCATCGGTTTACAGGCAGAAAGTACTAAGAGCCAGTTTTCCATTGCGAGTTCAAACTAAAACTAATTTTAATGGGGTTGAATTTACTAAAATTCATCGTTAAAACTCGGTTAAAGTACATATTAGAGCATTTTTTATGTTATATTGCCATAAATTATCATATTGTTTATATTTTTTGCTTAAACTGAGCTTAAAGGTTCTATTTTAGTCAGTTAAACTCGGTTTATTTTGACTTGAGTTTAAACTCGCACTGAAAAACTGGCTTTAATTGAGTCGCACATGTAATCACAGAAAACACTAAGTCAGTTATGAACTAATTAATCCATTTTCTGTCGAGCTGCAAAAATTGTAAAATATTTTGATATAAAGTATATTTCTAGAAAAAGTTTTAAAACCCATCTTTTATTTCATTATGCCAAAAAATTAAACGTTCTATTAATCGAACGTTGGCGCTTATCCCAATTCTTTTTTCGTATTAACAAAATAGAAATGGGTAAGACGCTGTCGTTTTCTGGTAAAATTTGACGTAACGTATTTGTATGGGTTTTTATGGTATGGAATAAGCAAAAACATTCGATTAATCGAGCACTAACTTTGACTCATACCTGTGTTACCCAGGTGTTGCCATGTCTTGATTTTTTATTGCAAAAGATAGCTTTGTCTTTTGGCTAAAAGACCTCATCATTACTTTTTTTTAAACTATACATACATATTTAATATTTTTTACAAGAAAAGTCTACTGGCAAGTTTTTTTTTTCAACCACACCTATGTTACTGCCTTGAAATTACGGGTGGTGATGGTGAATACTATTTTCAAATAGCCAATGATACAAAGTAATATATGATATCAAAGATCTTCCTGATATCATTCAAGAATTATTGAAAGTAGACAAATTAAACGTTCGATTAATCGAACACCTGTTGGAAATGGTTAATTAAGTCAGTCGTACTTAAGAGACTGCTTAATTTACAAAGTGGGTTTTAAAAAATAGGATGCACCTACTACACACCATTTGGAACTTCGTATTCAAAGTTTGAGTCAGATACTGCATCCCAAACTATATTTAAAATCCTACTTTGTAGATAAAGCAGTTTCTCAGAGCTTAAATTTGCAGCTTCAACTCGCAAGCCAATGCTTTGCATAAAGAACTTAATTAGACTGGGCTTGCCACCTCTTTCTTTGAAGGTCCTTATCGCGTCAAGCATTTCTTTATTCACCTCCGTTCCAGCTTTTTTTTTATTTGATCGGTGTGTGGAAGACGAACACGTATTTTTGAGGCTAGAATACGCAGAAACTTGCGAGTTTTCCTCCTCGACTTCTAAAACGTCACTACACCGAAAAAAATGTGCGGAGTTAACCCAAGTTTTTCCATGAGTCAAAAAAGTTTTTGAGAAGCTAAAAACGTTTTATCGCCTTAAAACGCAAAATGAATTGCATCATTATTTTTTTTATTAATATAAAACGTTTTTTGCTTGAAACAACTCATTTACAAAGCTTGGAGTAAATTAAAAGCAGTTTCAAATTAACTCTGCATCTTCTCCGAACATTTATCATTTTAACTCCATTAAAACTTATTGCAACCATCTATGAAGAACGTCTTTTTATTTAAAGCTGAAACGGAGTTATGTTTAGCACGAAACAGAGTCTGCTCGAGCAAATATTTCCGTTTGTTCGTTTAACTTTGAATGAAGAGAAAGTACTGAAATATTTTAACAAGCAAATCAAGTGCGCTGTAAGAATTAAAAGTTGCATAATAATACAAAAGGACGTTTTTACTAAAAAAAAAAAAAAATAAACTGGCCATTTCAGCCCTTGGAAGGACTTTGACCTAGCTTCTATTGATCAATTGTGTTGTGTGTGTTATTTAATGTTTGATCACAAATGACCGAGAACTGGACCTACGTGTTTTATGCCGACTCCGAACGGCTTATGTTCTCAAGAAGCTTTACATGGCAATTTTTACTCTCTGAGGTTTGCCATTGTCTGCAGAGTGGTGACGACCGAACAGAAAAATTAATTCAATCGAAAAAACTTTCTGTCTGAGCTGGAATTGAACCCGGGCCACCGCGGTTCTTTAGCTTGGGGGCCACGCACTCTACCCACTAGGCGACGGCCGCCACCACGTTTTTACTATTGAGAGTTATATCTTTTCGTATATCTTTATAGAAGTGAAAATTCTTATGCGGTTATTTGATATAGAGGGTAAAATTTTTCGACTCTCGTCACGAAAGTTTTTTTAATCTCGTCATGAAAAATTGCGTACACAAGCAATGATATTTTTTTTTTATGGGGACCCCTAGAAGGGTGGCAGATAGAGTGTATGTGTGTTCAGAAGAAATGTTAAATAAAAAAACAATAGGACCAGGACATTTGACCTCCCTATTGGATATCGATTTTTTGATATGAACTATAATAGAAAATTTCTTCTATTTTTTGTGTTTTTTATATCGGGACTCCCAGAAGGGTGAAAGAAATGTTCAATGAAAAAATCATTAGGACCAAATCATGCATTAAACCCTCTAACGGTCATAGATTTTTTTTTTTTATTAATTATTATAAACGTTGTTTCATTTTGTGTTTTTTGTATCGGAATCTCCAGAAGAGTGGCAGATATAGAAAAGGTGAGTTCAAAAGAAGAGTTAAGGGGGAAAAATTAATGGGACCAGCTCATATATTGATCCTCTTAGAGGTTATAGATTATTTGATATGAATTATAAGAGCCATTTTTTTTAATTTTTTTGGTTTTTTGTATGGGGACTCCCAAAATAGATCCCAATAGGTGAATTTTTTCGCGTTATATCGTAAATACCAAATCACGGACATATTCCGCATACATCACAAACCATTAAGACCATGATGAAATGAAGCACCAACCAATGACATGAAAATATAAAATAAACAGAATATTTTTTATGAAAATTTTGTATTGTATTTCGTTTGGGATGCTATGTCTTTCTTTCTCTCTGTTTTTTTTTTACAAAAATCTATCTTATTCTTTATATTAAGAAGTTTTGCCTTCTGTACTGTATGTTAGTGTGTATTTTATTATAATTTTTAACCTGCAATGTATTTTTTATAGAAAATTTTGGGAAACTAAACAATTTTATTAAATTTGGTACACAACTGTTGTTTTAATAAAAGTCAAGATACATACCTTTTTTTTAAAGGAATTTTTGGAGTTTTTGGAACATACTAAAGTCACATACTGACCATATTTTATTAACGAAACTACATTAAACACTAATAAACAAACTTTTAATGTATGTATCACGATATTTAGGCAACCTTGCTCACTTAACACAAATCGCCTTGAGAATATTCTACCTATTTTTGTGCCAATTTAATTATTCTAGCATCAATATATATAGGAATTAAGCATATTAAATTAAATGCCACGTCCATTTTTGCATTATTATAGGAACACAACTAACTCATCTTTTAAAAAACTTTAATAAACCTAGCGTTCAGCCTGTTGTTTATTCTTTACTACATTTTGATAAATGCTTAAAAAATATCTTTGCCCTCATTCAACTAACTAAACTACAGCAATCAATTGTAAAATCAATGCAAATATTTATCCCTTTTTCAAATGTGTTAAATACAAAAATACCTTTTTTTGAAAATTCCCCTTAAAATTAAAGAAATGAAACAACAAATTTTGAGAGTTGAGCGCAATTTAAGCTCAAAAGTAAAAAAAAGTTTTGTTTTATAAGAAATTGTAGAGATTCAAAATTGCCAAATCGTGTATAAGCTGGTCTGTGAGTATGGAGAAGATATTCTGTTTTCGGCGTTAGCCATGTCTTTAATTTCCTTTGTATTCAATTGAAATAAGAAATAAATAAAAATAATTAAACACAAAAGAAATTACGAGTTCTTAATTTGACTCTTTTCTGGGTGAGTTTGTTTATTTTTAAAGCTTCATGCTACATTTAAATGAGTTGATTCTATTTTTTTTTGAGTGAACTCAAAATTTTAAAATTCTCAATTTCTCAATCTTAAAACAACTCAAAACGGAGTCAGTGCGACTCTTCAAATAAATCCAATTTTTGAAGTAAATTGAACACACAAACGGAGTTAAATATATATTTTACAGCTTTTGCAAAATACCATGCACGAAAAGAGATAAATTGACTACGAATATGACTTTATTTACTCCTCTTTTTTTTGGGTGTATTTCCAAAATTTCTAATAGCGTTATCACAATTTCCTTCAGTATTATCGAAATTTTCAACAGTGCTGAAATAAAATATATATAAATAAATAAATAATTGAACTGTTCGCATTCTTTCAAAAAAGAAAATTGCTCATAGTAGTTGTACTTTTCGGCTGCCGAAACTTTTTGGCCTTTTCCTGACGTTGAGCTTCACTTTTCGTCTTTTAAAATTCTGTAGAATCTGTCGCGAATCGGTTTCCATCTCTTCTTCACCTTATCCACTGAAAATATGCTAAATCTAATAACCGTGCTTCTTTTCATTCATTTTGGTATTACCTGGCTGTTTCTATTTCTTGCCATTTTTTTTCCTTTGATATTAAGTTTTTATAGCCTCCGTGACTTTTATTGTACAATATTTTATTATTTCTAACCAACTCTATTAATTTTTCTTCCATCGTTTTTCTTTTGCGACAGCAACTTGAATTTTCTTTTATCGTTTAATTATTTCAATGTTGCCTCCCTGCATTTATCGTTTGATTGTTTGGTAGCACTGTGGCAGTGGCAGTGAATTTAGAAATAGAGCTAAGTGTGGCAGTACTGCTTATTCTCTTATGTAAGTGCCACCGTTGAAACACACTGCTTCTAAAAAACAGCTGATCACTGCCACTGCCACTGCCACTGCCACATTGTAATTCCGCTATTATGTAGATGCATTTTTTGAAGACGACGACAATTGTTGCTGCCGTAGACTTCAATCTATTTCTAATTTTACAGACGACAAAAGCAAACACAGCAGAGTTTGTTTATGTTTTGTGTGAAATACAGATTTTCGCTGTTGCTTTCATTATAATCAAGTCTACGATAACACTGCAACATTTCTCTCCGACGGCAAGTTTTCATTTTTCGGAGGACGCCTGTTGCAGTAGTGCACTGAACACATTCACGACGGAAACGACGTGGCGACAACTGTCAAATTACTTTTACATGCTTTTCTTATAGAATTTCCGGTATAGAATTATTTCTAATTTGACGAGCGACAACAGTGCAAATATAAGTGTTTGTGTATGCGTGAATGAATCAATTGTATGATTTTTCCGGATTATTGACTTTTTCTTCATGTCGAGTCGTAATGTCGTGTAGTCATGAATGTGTTTAGGAAATTAATGTGTATAGGCTATAAGAGGAAGAGCCCGAACAGAATCAGAGCCTGAACAGAATCAAAAATCGTTGCGACCGACGATTGAAATAGCATAGATTCTAAGTCTGTGATTAATCATTGCATTGTATTTTTCCAACAACAACGAATCGTCGGCTGCAATGATTTTTGATTCTGTTTAGGCTCTCAAAAGTCATTACGACCGGCGATCCTCTCTGGTCACCAGACACACAGAACACGTCCAGAATGAAAGCTATTGCGACTGACGATGCAGGGTTGCTTTTATATAGCATAGTTTTGTTAGAAGCCATGTTTTTGTTGTTCTATAAGTGAAACAGAAACAAAAAAGAAACGTGAGAGCAAAGCAAAAACTATGGAATTGTCTTTGAGCTTATCTAATTGTTTGCAAAATATGGAAGCACTTATTTTATTCAGAGAGGAAATCGTCGGTCGTTAGAGAAAAAATAGAATAGATTCTATTCAATTTTATTCTAGCGATAAGTCGTCGCGACTCTTGCTCATCGATTTAATTTTTGATGGCTTCGCTCACTTCTCCGGTCGTTACGACCTTTGAGAGCCTGAACAGAATCAAAAATCGTTGCGACCGAAGATTGAAATAGCATAGATTCTAAGTCTGCGATTTATCGTTGCAGAAAACGAGCTGCGTATTTTGCATGTATTTTCCAACAACAACGAATCGTCGATCGCAACGATTTTTGATTCTGTTCAGGCTCTGATTCTGTTCGAGCTCGACTGCTGTCGCTGCTGACTCAAGCGTGCCTATTTATTAAGTGCCAATGAAAACAACATGAGAATTATATCACCACTTGTGATGCTTATGCTCACTTTTAAATATGCTAGGCTATTTTTGGGTTTTGTTTGCCCCTGTTGTTGTTTCTGTCTGCCCTACATCATGCGCTTCACGTGTTTTTTGCTTGTTACTGTTGTTGTTTGCTATTTTAATAATCTTATGCTAATATATTGGTTTCGTGTATCTCTGTTGTTGTTTTCGTTTTTTTGCTTGTTGTTGTTGTCCCTTCTGATGTGTGTTTTTTATTTTATGGAAAGTAGTTTTAACATGATTTGTTATGTAAGTCTTATACGTTAAATAGTATTTACATAGTAGTAATTGTAATACAAGTTTGATTAAGGGCTGTTTGGTGTTTATTTTATAAAAAGTTATCAGTTTGATGGATTCATACCAAAATTTGTCCACATCTTAAAAACATTAAAAAGTATTGAATTAAAAGTAAAACTAATTGAAGTAAAAGTAATGAAAAAGTAAAGTAAAAGTAATTTACCATTAAAATGACAAAAAAATTTATTTTTTGGTTTTTTAATGGTAAATTTTTTAATTATGGTCGTTTGAAAATATCACCTCTTGAATCTGGCCTCAGTGGCGTTGACAGCAGTTCGCTTACATTGATCAACTAGGAAAAAAAAAACAAAAAAGATTCTCAAAATATATATTATTAGCTAAAGCCGGACGTAGGGGATTTTCAATATAATGTTTAGAAAAAAATGGCGACTCTTTAAAAAAATGAACATTTTAACGTGTTTTTCAATAGAAAATTGTTTATAAAAAAAAAATTAATATAAAGCTTAAGAAAAACGTCTACGTCAGGCTAAAGAGGCACATTTTCTCAACAAAACCTGTTTCGAATCAAATCGATCAGACGAAAACTGTCTTAGTAATGCTGTCAACCAGGTCAAAATTTGATTTTGAGTAAACGCTCTTTGCGATTACTTTTCGTTCGAATTTTCACTTGAAACTTGAGATACATATTCTTTCGCGTGCTAACTAATAATTTATGAAAAAAACTTTTTTGGAAAGTTTTACACTGTTCATACCCCGTAAAGTTGAATTGATACTTAAGAGGTGTGTTTCCATACTCTACACTGTGAACTTTGAGAGTAAAAATTAAATTTGATGAATATTGGCAAAAGTACGGAAACAGATTCTTGCAAGTTTCAAGCACAAAATAGTTGATTCTGACAGCAGAAGAGTCAAACTTAAAAAGCGCCAATTGAAATTATAGTGATTTTGTTTGTTAAGTAAATTTGTTGTAAACTTTGTTTTGCTTTTGAAAATTGTGCCAAAAAAAGCGCCAAATGAAATTATCGTCAATTTTTTTGTGAAGTAAGTAAATTTGTTTTAAACTAAAATCGTATCAAACGTAAAAAGCGTCAATTGAAATTATCAACTTGTTTTTGAAGTAAGTAAATTTGTATTAAACTCTGAACAGCACCACGAGCTTAAAACACGTCTGATGCTCTTGAATAACTATTTTATTCTCTCAATTTTCCAAAAATACATTGTACTTATAACTAAAATGATCTTGCCTTAAAACTGATCATATCTACCTAAATGCGCTAAACAAACTGTCGTGCATTAATATGATTAACAAGCTATCGCTGACCCTAATTCTGCTTAACTGTTTTTGGAATGAAGTCTTAATAGTTCTTGGAAGAACCTCATTACTAATGTGATAACTACATGGGATGATAATTAGCACTTTGCTAGTGGACTGTATTTGTTTATTCATAGCCACGATAATGTGCATCCTTGAATCATTAAGAACTTCATCACTTTACCTGCGTTTATTTATGCACTTAAAGAAAACATGTTCATAATTGAATAAATCATAAATCGAGTCAAACGTTAAAAACGACAATTGAAATTATTAATTTGATTGTAAAGTAAGTAAAGTTGTTTTAAGCCATTGTATAATTATTTACTTATACCGTGGTTTTAAGTTATAAAATAACTTTAAGTAATTAATTTATAAGTGTAGAGTTATTTTTGACAAATAATTTATATTATTAGTATGTTGTCATCTATGTGGGCTATTTTTGTCACGCAATTTTTTTTTGAAAAAAATTTTTTCAAATTTAATTTTAAAAGATTTCCTTCAACTTTTTCCCAACGTTTCGGAAGTAGTTCCTTCCTTCTTCAGGGGATGTCTTTTATTTATCTAAATTATTTAACAATTAATAATAAATAATTACATAAAAAATTAACCTAATTATAATTAAAAATGGAAGGCCAAAAGAAACTGCAAGTGAACTGTTCTCCAGGAACCCTTGGAACGATTCGTAATGGTAAGTAAACAACAGAAAAAAATTCCTAAAATAAAGATTGCAAGCGTTTGAGTTTTAATATATTTTAGACCCGGAGCTTGTGGAAAATTATACAAGACAAATGATGGAGATACAAGGTCACTTTTACGAAGTTGTTTTTGCGCCAATTATAGAACTATATTACATTATGGAAAATAGTTCAGATATTGCCATTTTTACCCCAATAAATGGCGAGATAAATAGCCAGGAGACGTGCCCTGATGACAGCATTAATTCCCCGCTAATTGAAGCTTGCCCTGATGAAAGCATTGCTAGTGCCAGCTTGTGGACTGATTCAGCGACTAAGCTAATGCTTGATGAAGTCAAGAAACTGTGGGGAAAAGTTGGTAAATCTATCAACTTCAAAAGCAAAAACCTGCTTTGGAAAATAATTTCTGAGAAATTAAGCAAAGAGGGGTATGGATTATCCCAAAACTAGGTATTCAATACTTATAGTAAAATGTGCAAATCCAATATTTAAAAATGCATTCCTTATCAAGGTTGAAAGCAAGTTCCGCGGACTGGAAAGACAGTATAGAAAAGTGAAGCTTTTGATGATGAGATAATTCTCAAACTGGAAGAAGTCGGATGACCTGCGTTAGCCAGAGGTAAACTTTTTTAAAATAACACAGTGATACAAAAGTGAAAAAAAGAAATATGCAGGGGTTCTCATGCAGCAATTCTGTTTTACTGGAGTCCATAGAGTACGAAAAAACTTATACTTTTTCTCAGTCACTTCGTTAAGTAAGTTTTTTTATAACAAATGTAGTGATATAACGATATTCCCACAATTACAAGTTCAAAAAATCATAAGTTTACTCTGCATTAACCGATTTTCAAAATTTTACATTTATTTTACAGATCTGATTTGTACCTTTTAATAAAAAAAAAAATTTTGGCAAACAGTCCAAACATGGCTCAGTTACGGTCGATAAAGTAAAAAAAAAAAAAAAAATTAAAAAAATGTTCATTTTCATCTCGCTCTTAATTGACCGTTAGGCAGAAAATTCTGCTTTTTTAAATTTTATTGACAATCGTATTAAAGTAGGTTCTAAAACAGGTAAGGTCATAAAAATCGGTTACAAAATGAATCAGTTACGCCAAGTTTTGTGATAACATGTTTTTTGCTTTTTTGTGTTTTCTTAGAAATGTAAATATTTTTCAGGTAGTAAAACAAGAAAACGCCTAATATACAAAGTCATAGTTGGATGATTGTTACACTGTTTGTCTCAGCCAACGCTTGTTTACATTTCGCACTAATTGGAGTCATTATCCACATGTTTACATGCGTTTCTCCCCTTTCTCCCTTTTCACGTCTTTTGCGTGGGTGACATTTTGCATCACAACAAACACGATTTTTGTTTTTTCCTTTCCTACTCACAACCGCACTAGTGCTGAATTATTGACAGTACAGGGTCCGCCATATAACGTTTTTTTTTCAACTAGTGCTTATTTCGTGAATGGTAACACTTAGCTCATGTCTGATTTCACAGATAATTAGTTTTATCCTTCCGCTGAACGAATATGGTTGTGTGTACGCTTGAACAACGCTGGGAAATATTGCGACATTACTTTGATGCAGAAGATGCCGATTTTGCCAAAGAAATCATCAGAAATCATCAACAGGACGGCGCTACGTGCCACACAGCCGAAGCTACACTCGATGTTTTGCGCTATGTTTTTGAAGATCGCATTATCAGCCGCAGAGCTGATGTCGTTTGGCCACCTCGGAGCTGCAATTTGACACCGTTGGACTATTATTTGTGGGTTGCCCTCAAAGATTAGTGTTACGCCGACAAGCCAGAGACAATTGACGCTTTAAAGGACAATATTCGTGAAGCCATTGGTGAAATACAGCTGCACACAATCGATAATGTGCTTAAAAATTGGATCGATCGTGTAGGCTACTGCATGGCCAGCCGAGGCAGCCATTTGAATGAAATTATTTTCCATTATTAACCGGAAGGATTGTAGTTTCAAATAAAAAAAGAAATTTGAAAAAATATCTAGTAGTTTTTTTTTATAGAATTTTCATAGAAACACAAGAAGTGTAAATTATGAGGAAATAGTACACGAAATGCTGTCTGCCTACCATGCAATGGGCTGCAAAATGTCTATCAAATTGCACCATTTCCATGCTCATTTGAATATGTTCCCATCAAACTTAGGGCAGATGAGTGATGAACAAGGTGAACGATTTCACCAGGACATTTCAAGGATTGAACAGCGGTATCTTGGAAAAAGTAAAGTCAGTATGCTGTCTAACTACTGCTGGTCTATAAAGCGAGAAACTAGCAGCGATCTTTATAAAAAACAAATGAAACGCAAGCATTTCTAAGAAAACACAAAAAAAAAAGCAAAAAACATGTTATCACAAAACTTGGCGTAACTGATTCATTTTGTAACCGATTTTTATGATCTTACCTGTTTTAGAAACCTACTTTAATATGATTGTCAATAAAGTTTAAAAAAGCAGAATTTTCTGCTTAACGGTCAATTAAGAGCGAGATGAAAATGAACATTTTTTAATTTTTTTTTTTTTTACTTTATCGACTGTAACAGCCATTTTTGAACTGATTGCCAAAATGTTCTTTTATTAAAAGGTACAAATCAGATCTGTAAAATAAAAGCAAAATTTTGAAAATCGGTTAATGCAGAGTAAACTTATGATTTTTTGAACTTGTAATTTTGGGAATATCGTTATATCACTACATTTGTTATAAAAAAACTTACTTAACGAAGTGACTGAGAAAAAGTATAAGTTTTTTCGTACTCTATGGACTCCAGCAAAACAGAATTGCTGCATGAGAACCCCTGCATATTTTGTGTGTAGCACTGTGTAATCTGTACTTTTATATAAAAATAGTCTTATAAATATTGAGCATTTTTGTGGCGATAACCTCAACAACCAATAAATGGACTAACAGTAACCGACAAAATTGTTAACGAAAGTAATGAAATCAACCATTTTAGGAATTTCGTTCTATGTAATGTACGTTAGGCAACTCTTTTCCTTTTTTAACGATCATGCTATATATTTACTATCTGATGGCAAACTTTCTTTTGAGTAACGGGTTTTTTCCATATTTTTGCAAGTTAAAAGAAAACACGTGTTTGTGAACAGTTTTGTCCACAAGAAGTCTTATTTATTAACAACTAAAAGATATTTTGGGAACTATTCTGACAAAAATTGAGTGAAATTCTTAAAATTTGCTTATGTGCTTAAAAAAAAAAAATAAAGAAAACTATCAATTATCGTAACTATTAGAAAATTGTAACAAGTGGATATGGGAGAAGCAAAAAACTCTATTTCGAAAAGTCTGTATTGCACGATGATATATAAAAATGGAATATCTTATAGACAAATTGGAAGAAAATATAACATATCACTTGAATTTATCAATAAAATAAAAAAGTAGGCGAATGTTATTTCTCCAAAGAAATGTGGTGGTAGGACATGAAGCTATCTCCAGGCGTTTATTATTCACACTGGCAACAGATACTGCAGTGGAGACCAATCAGGTCCTTAAACAGGAACTCGAAGATGAGGTCAATGAAAAGACAATCCATAGGAGCCTAAAGAAATGTGGACTTTTTCCTAGAACAAAAATGAAAAATCCCCTTTGGAATGATAAGAGCCAAAAGAAAAGATATAAATACGAAAAAGTATAAACACTTTACCGTTGATGATTGGATGAAGGAAACATGGTCAGATGAATCTAAAAGGAACTGTTTTGAGTCAGATGGGCGCATGTGGATTTGGGTTGATTCAGGTATTGGACTTCAAGAGCGGAAAGTTTGTTAGACATTGGAATTTGGAGATGGTGTAATGATGTTTTGAGTATGCTTTCGAGGCAATTAAGGCGGAGTTCTGCGACGAATCAATGTTATAATAAAGTTCAAGAATTATACTGATACTTCGGAAGACTCGTATTCCCTTAATTTGGATATATTTGAAGCAGAACAGGGGCGGGATAATGTCGTAATGCCGGATAACAATCTGAAGCACGCGGCTAAAAGAAAAAAAGAGGTGTTTAAAAGAAAATGGGAACAAATTTGGGTCATCCTAAAAAGTAAAATATTCGCAGAAAAAAATTCTCTAATGAATGTGAATGAAATTTGGGAGCGATCCTTGCTAGCGTGGCAAAAACTTAGTCCTGAAACCTAGAAAAATCTTGTGAAAAGTATGCCGAACAGAAGGCAAACCCTTTAAACAATCACGAAGTGGTCTTACAAAATACTACATGATGGAAAACATGAACTGCCAGCAGACGGACATAAGTGTTTACACGTTTTGTAAAAAAAAATCCCTTTTTTGTATGAAATACAGATTATACTTTTCTTTTTCACTCGTTGCTGGATTAATAATGGTTCTAATTGGGTTCTCTCATTTTAAATAATTTAAAGAGATAAGAAAAGTAAAACCTTTTTGTATATTTTAAGGAATTCGTGAACAGTTTTGTGCGTTACTATATGTGAAATTTTCACTGTTCTTAACATAATTGATTATAAATGGTTCATGTATACTCAAAATTTTTAAATATTTTATAGCGTAGAAGTTATAAAATACGAAACTGGCTTAAGCCATAATTTTTGGTAAAAATCGGCACTTTCCATTTCTCGCCCAAACAGCGAAAGATATTTGAGAATTATTTATGAAAATACGAAAAATCTTCCCGGTTTCAACAAAAAATTCAGCGATCACATGTTTTTAAATAGCAGTAAATTAAATTTTGAAGTCATTTATTAAGTTTTTAGTCTAGAAGGCTACTTTTTAAAAATTTATTTTATGTCATGCTTTTTATCATAACATTTTTCATATATAAGCCGCGGAGGGTTGCTAATAAAAATATTTTTTTTATTGGTTTTTTACAGTTAACTTGATGAAGTTTTTGGTTGCAGGAAAAATATCAATCCTGACTTTATCTTAGAAAGCGAATTTCAACCAACTGTAAAACCTTCTCAGTCTGAAAAAAGTGAAGCAGATGACGGGTCATCAACCAGCACAAATGCAGCTGACGGAGCTGAAAGAGGTAAACTGTTGAAGGAGCAAAATTAAATTTCCAAAATTATAGCATTCTAATTTCAGATTGTGAGCTATCAGCCAGCAGAAATTCAGCTAAACTCACAGAAAGAGGAAAACTGTTAAAAAAGTTGGAAGAAATTTCGAAGAGAACAGAAGGGAAAAACAATCATTGATCTTCTGAAAGAGGCGATGAACACTACAAAATAAATGTTTACTAATATTAATTTACTTATTAAATTCATATGTGTATTAAAAATTCTTTTTAGAAAATGTATTTTAAATTTAAATTAACTTAAAGTATTGAATATTTTCAATTTATTTTTTATATTCCACATAAATAATTTTGAGATAATTAATTGTGATTTATTATTTGAATTTTTTAACGATTTTATTTATTTATTATAGATTTATTTAATGAAATGAAATGAATTTAAACAGTTTTGTAAACTTAAAAGGAATTTAATAAATATTTTGTTAAGTTTAAAAGGCATGAGAGTAAAAAAGGAAAATGCATTTTAAATTTAAATTAAATAAAAGCACTGAATATTTGCAATTTATGTATGTTATATTCCACGTAAATAATTTTGTGATAATTATTTGTGATTTATACTTTGAATTTTTACATGATTAAAATTGTGAGCTATTTAGAGAATGGAAAAGTTTTTATTTAATAATATTAAATTAATTTAAACAGCATTAATTTATAGCATGATATCAGGATATCATTAAATTCAATTTGACAGTTCGCATGCAATCAAATATAGTGAGTGGAGACACTCTGTGAAGATGATTCTGTCAAGTCAACATCAGCTGTACGCACGGTTGCCACTTTGGTACAATTGTACCAAAATTGGTACATATATTTTAACTTAGTACCTTGGTACACTATTTTCCGAGTTGGTACATTTTGTAAAAGATTTAGAATTTCACAACCTGTTACAAAAAGCTAAATTTGGTAGCACTGGGGAAATGTTCAGACAGTTTAGTGGAACTTGCATTGCATTAAGTTCTGAAAGTTGAAAGTTGACTGCTTTTTTTGTCATATATATTAAAAATCACATTTTTTGAAACATTTTTTGAGACTTTTTTTGTGAGAATTGCCATTTGAGCAAAAAGATATTTCCAATCAGAAAAGTTTTCTTGTAACGAAAGATATTCTAAAACAATTTAAAGACAAGTTCGATTTAGGTGGAGAAGATCTGAGTGGTTTGATGAGATCTGATGTCAGAAAACAAAATTTTTTTATTGCCATAATTCAATAATTCATATTAAAATATCATCACATAGAATGTGACCCTGACGTTATTTTAAAGCAGATAAATCTTTTTGAGGGTTCAAATATTAGTTCTTAAAATTGTAATGACATTGGGAAATATTTGTATATTTTTGGAAAAAGTCAGGTTCGTAAAGAATGGATTGGGGGAAATTTGTTTTAATGATTTCATCAACATAGTAAATAGTCTTATGTGCCTTCCACATAGTTCAGCAGCTGCTGAACCAATATTTTTTTATTTTAGCCTGATTAAAACTAAGCTTGGAAATAAATTAGAATATAAAACACTTAACAACATAAAGCTCTCTAAAAAATTGTCTGTCAAACGCAATGAACCTCATTACATTTGGCCAGAAAGAGAACTATTTTAATGTTTTTATTATTTTGTTAATAGCGTATAACATACCTTAATATTTGTTATGTTTGGTATGTAAACAAATATACACCAGTGAATTATTATAAAAAATGTTATCAAACTATTAAATAAAAAATATTGGTAAATTTTTCTCCTATTTGGTACATTTTTATGGAGAATTTGGTACAACAAAAAATAGGCAAGTGGCAACCGTGCCTGAACGTTTTGCTTTATCTTCAGTATCGAAGTTGAGCTCGGATTACCCAATACGTAATAATCAGCAATGATAATTAATATATACATTTATAGCCAAATTTGTTATCTTAAATTTGTTTTTATAAGAACCTTCACAAGCTGAAACTAACTTCTTGAACTTAGCAGAGTTTTGTAAAACCCAACTATTGTGGCAGGAACCCGGATGACCAACGAATACGTTGATAAATTATTTTTGTTCATTGCAAATAACTTGCACGCTAACGCTGACATTTCCTTTGTGGTCAATGTTATCATAATTTCTATCTTTTGGATGATCAATTACTACTCGTTCTAGTACAAACGATGTACAGCCTAAAATGAAACATTAGGTCTGTTCCCGTACTAAGTTCAAGTATGTTATTCTTCTCTCTCGAGCTTTAAAAATTTGTAAAATAACGCTTTCAAGCAACTTCAAGCTAATTGAATCGAGTACGGGAACAGACCTATTAATGAAGAGCATGAAAAACATATTTGTTATGACATAGTTTTCTATAAGAATTGCACAATCTTCAAATACCTATTGTTTTATTAAAGCCGTATTTAGTGCAAAAAAAGTTGCTGCTTTGTTGTTTCACCTCTTCGCTTGTCAAGACAATTAAAGTAGGAGCCATTTTACTAAAAAACACGGTAGTTCGATAAATGACTCGACTGACAGATGCAGTCGAAACGATCACCAACGTCTCGATAAGAACAAGCCTGATGTCCAGCAAACCAAAGAAACACAGCCATGTATGTTTTTGCTGAAAGACATTTATCATATCGCATCGACTTGTAGACGTTTCAAACTCGTTAACTAAGCTTTCAAACAAGGAAGCTGAAATTCTGAAATGATTTTTGAGCTCCTTCTCGGAATACTTATGAAAAACGTCGCTTAAATAGTTCTTAAAGTAGTTTCTAATATCGCATGATGTTCTTATCAATTCACCAAAAATGAATTGATCTTCGCTTTCAGATGCCTCAAAAAGCATTTCTAAAAGTTCTTCATCACTGCTTTCAGATTCACATTGCAGCACAAAATTTAAAACACCTTCAAATTATTAAAAGCCATTTTTAAGCAAAGGTTAACAGTTATTATATTTTTATTTCTTCTTATTTATTTATTAATATTTAAAAATTTGTAAATTTACTTTTAGCAGCAAAATTTGTGAATATTTGTGAAAAAAATAAACAAACATTTGACATTTGCTTGTTCTTCTTGATTCTTGTTTTTAATTTAACCAAAGTCTTGAGTTCTAGCATGGTATAAGGATAGAGGTAGCTGCAGCGCTGACTGTGCTCTCTTTCCATACTGCCATGTCTGTCGAATTGAGCTATCTGGTGAAAAAAAAAAGAAAATAAATAAAAAGTTTTGCTTTGTTTTGACATTTCCGGCAGTATGCTCTCATCTGGTGCATCTACCTGTATTCTGCTACCATGAGTTCTAGCACTCTCTGTGCACATTTTGTGCTCGAGAGAGCGATTTTATGCTTGATCTTCTTCTCCCATTTCTTACACAAAAAGAACGGAAACAGAAAATAGTGACTTACAAGTCATACAGTGTGAGTAAAGAAACAGTAAATAGTATTTACTGTTGTCAATAGGTTACAATGTAAGTCTTAAATGGTAAGTGGTATTCATACTGTAATAGTTGTAATACAGTTGTAATTTGAATAATATACATTATATAATTTTATAATATTACTTTCACTATGGCCATAATTAAACATTAACATATCAAATTATATTAAATTATATGTAAATATACAAAAATGTAGCGTCACGTTACAATCGATACTTTGTTTGTTTTTCTGTGTTCTTTTGATTTTATCTGATTCGACAAAAACCAGCCAGTTCATTTATATCCCTTTAACACAACGCCTTAGGAAATCAAAGATGAGTTGATACCCAAAAAATTTAATATATTAAATATTTTCAAACCCTTTTAAATGTATCACATGACATTGAATTCAGTCCAAAAGCTTCATATCAGATCCTTAGGCCTCTGCCCAAATGTGCAAATTGACGAAATTAGGAGGGTGTTGGTTAGATTAAAATTTATAGAACACTGAAGCAATTACCAAATAATAATAATAATCAAGTTAATTCATTTTATAAAAAAATATTTTTAGTTATTATGCTTCATTTTATAGATTAACGGGCTTGAGTTTTATATTTCAAGAAAATTGTAGAAGTACAAAAGTTATAGCGTTCTTAAATCCTAGCAAGCAGCATGGTCGACAGCTTACGCTGGATGAATTCGGGGGAAAAGGAACGAGGGACATGCACGATGAGAATGACAAGGAGCACCGTGATCAGTGTAGCCAGAAAAATGTTGAGCCTATAGCTAAATTTGCTAATTAAAGTTACTGAAAAGAGTTAACTATTTTTTTAAAGTTAAAAGTTAAAAAAAGAAAATAGTTTAAAAAAATCAAAACAGTTATATTATGTTAGTTTATTAATCATATTGATTGATTTGTAAATGCATTTATTGCTGCATAAATAATTATTAAAAACTATCTTTATTCTATTTTATATACACAATCAAAGAAAATTTATAGAATTTTATTTATATTAAATTGAATAAATTTATTTTTGATAATTTTTTTAAATTTTTATATACAGTTTAATCTTGCTCTTTATTAACAAAAAAAAAAGAGAAACTAAAAATAGCTAAGCTCTAAAAGAAAAAAACTAAAAAGGTCCGCTCAGAGCTAAAACACAAGCTGAATCCAGCTACAAAATAGCTGAACTGGCAGCACTATTGGTGAGTGTGAGAGTCTGCTTTACCACATTTTTATTATTAAATATTTTATAAATTTGATATAAAAGTTATAAAAATATCTTATAACTGACAGTTAATTTGTAAAATCAAATTGAGTTTAATAATATTGTGGTTTTAAAATTATTGTTTTAACTACTATAATATTCTTAATTTACTTCAAGTAAAACCACGATTTCGCAATCAATTTTTTCCGAAAGAAAAGTTTGAAGCTCACTTTTAGGTAGAAGATGAAGATATAAAGAATATATATATATATTAGGCCGGGTCCATTTGTGGGGAGGCAAAAACATCGCCCATTGCTCAGTGAAAATCGTATTCTAGGGATCAAAATAAGAAACTTTGCTCGGGGTCATACATTTGAACTCGATTGGGGCACTCTAAATGGGTCAAATAGGAATTTTTCAAAATTTGACCCTACGGGACAAAAGTCAAAAGTTGGGGCATTAGAATTCGTTTTAGAGGTATAGTTTCGGGAAAAGTTTCTTATTTTGATCTCTAGAATACGATTTTCATTGAGCAATGGGCGATTTTTAAATCAATTTGCCCTAATATATATATATGCTCAATGAAAATCGTATTCTAGAGATCAAAATAAGAAACTTTTCTCGAGAAACTATACCTCTAAAACGAATTCTAATGCCCCAAATTTTGACTTTTGTCCCGTAGGGTCAAATTTTGAAAAATTCCTCTTTGACCCATTTAGAGTGTCCCCATCGAGTTAAAATGTGTGACCTCGAGCAAAGTTTCTTATTTTGATCCCTAGAATACGATTTTATATATATATATATATATATATATATATATATATATTAGGGCGGGTTGATTAAAAAATCGCCCATTGCTCAATGAAAATCGTATTCTAGAGATCAAAATAAGAAACTTTTCCGACTGAATTAGTGTGAAGACCTTGAAATGTTCCCTCTCGGGTTACATCTCGTCATCATTGATATACTGTTAATGTAATAATAAATATACCTAAGATTACAAGAGAAAAATCTCATAAATGAAATCATTTTACTATGCCTGAAACTATTACTATTGTACCAATTGCCCCAGTTAAAGGCCACGGTCTATAGTCAACTAAGTGGAAGGGATGGTTAGAGTGTGGTACCATATTTTACTTCTCTAGAATATAAGGTTCTCAAAATTGAGAAAACATAAGCTTGAATAATAGCCACTGCTATTTCTAAAGATAAAAGGGCTAATTGAGTGAGGAGAAGAATTGTAATCATTCTTTTAGAAAGACAACTTCCTGTATTTCCTAAAAAAGTCAAAAGCAAATGTCTAGCGATTATATTTGCGGTTAAACAAACAGCTAGAGTTCCAGGACGAATAAGATTTCTGATTGTTTCAATTAATACTATAAATGGCATTAAAATTGGAGGGGTTCCTTGGAGTACCAGATGAGAAAACATGTGTTGAGAGTTGTTTAATCATCCAAATAATATAAACCTAAGTCATAAGGGAAGTGCAGCTGATAAAGAAAGAGTTAAATGTCTTGTTCTTGTAAAAATATATGGAAATAACCCTAAAAAATTGTTTATTACAATAAATAAAAAAAGGAAGATAAATATAAAAGTTCTCCCATTTTCTGACTTTCCAATAAGAGTTTTAAATTCAAAATGAAGATTTATTAAAACTGAACTAATTAAAATATGATAACGAGAGGGAATAAGTCAATAAGAAAAGGGAATTATTAATAGTCCAATTAGGGCTCTTAATCATCTCAAGGAAATATTAAAGATACATGAGGAAGGGTCAAAAATCGAGAATAAATTAGTTATCATTTTCAATTTATTGAATAAATAGGTTTTTCTGAATTAAAAGAACTAGGTGGATTAGGATTATAAAGATAAAACACTAAAATATAGAACAAGCTAAAGATTATTCAGAATCAAAAAGTAAAGATTGTTCATCTAATTGGGGCTATTTGAGGAATCAAAAAGTATTAGGACTAATAATTTTAGGTTGACATGCTAATGTTATAAATTAACTAACTTTTTTCATTAAGAATAATTGTTAATTTACTATAAAAAGGTTTAAGAGACCAGCACTTACATTCAGTCACTTAATGTTAAATTAAATTAATTCATTTTACAAAGGATTCAGAAGAAACTCTTTCAATTACTAAAGGTATAAATCTGTGATTTGCTCCACAAATCTCAGAGCACTGTCCAAAGAATAAACCTGATCGATAAATTAAAAAATTTGTTTGATTTAACCGCCCAGGAGTCCCATCAATGTTAACCCCAAGAGATGGGATTGTTCAAGAATGGATTACATCAGCTGCAGTAACAAGAATTGGAATTTGTGAATTTATCGGAAGAACAACTCGAGTGTCAACGTCAAGTAAACGAAAAGAATCTCTTGATATATCATTTTGAGGGACCATATAAGAGTCAAATTCTACCCCTAAAAAATCAAATATTTCATAGCTTCAATATCACTGGTGGCCAATAGCCTTTAATGTTAAAGAAGGATTATTAATTTCATCTAAAAGATATAATAAACGAAGAGAGGGGAGAGCAATAAACAATAAAACAATCGCTGGCAAAATAGTTCAAATAACTTCAATTAATTGACCGTGAAGAAGAAACCGATTGATTAAGTAATTTATTATTAGCGAAATTATAATATAACCTACTAAAACAGTAATAATTACGAGAATTAATATAGTATGATCGTGGAAAAAAACAAGCTGCTCTATAAGTGGTGAAGCTTTATCCTGAAGACTAAGATTTGATCATGTTGACATTTTCTAAAAAAAGAAAATCTTTATAAATGGAGCTTAAATCCATGGCACTAGTCTGCCATATTAGAATCTAGATGTAGCTGGAATTTCAGAGAATCTATGGTCTGCTGGTGGAGTATTCTGAAATCATTCAATTGATGAATTTAGATGAAGAGGATAAATTACATGACGATATATATATATATAAATTTTCTGTGAAAACGCGTCATCAAAATTTGAAAAATTTTGTTTGTTTTTAATTTAAGTAAAAAAAATACTGGTACTGCTTTCTAATATAATACTTTCAATAATCATAGGGTGATTTTTTCCTTAGACCTCTTAATTTATGATTTTTAATTCGGGCTCAAGGTCACTTTTTGAATAAGAAACAATCTTATATTTGTTTTTTAGTATATGATGAGTTCCGGCGGAGTTTGAAATATTGGACGCAATAAAACTAAGACAAAAAAACAAATATAAGATTGCTTTTTATTCAAAAAGTGAACTTGAGCCCAAATTAAATTGAAAATCAATTTAAATATTGTAATTCGCATATGAGCTACTCAGTGCAACAGTGGACAAACCCACCAAATTTAAATCAAGTATGCAAAACTGTTTGGCTTTCTTGTAGTACATTTAATTACACTAGTCAGCACAATAATAATTTATTTGTGGCTTGAGTCACGATTGCGCTGAGAAGTTTTTTTAAGAGTACTACAAATCTAAGCCAAAGCTTGGCTTACAAAGTCAGTATGAATGTTTTTAATATTTCATTCAATTTCGTGTGTGGAAGCAAGGCACATTTTTGATATCAAACTCATATCAGAAAGTTGACTTCTCAAACGGGAGTTTTGATTTTTTTTTTTGTATTTTCATTATAAAAAATAGTTCCTCGCAGGACAATGTACTTCCAGTCCTGCTATTATTTTGTGATAAAACCTGCTGAAAACAAGCGAATATGATACATTTTTTGTAATATTTTAGGGTACCTTAGCTTAAGTTGGTTTTCCAATGCAGATACTTCCTCAGTATATTTTGAAATGTTCAAGTCATGAGATTGACATAGCGTTTTGAGGCAAGGAAAAAAACCAAATAATATTCTCCAAGTTAGCGATTCTAAAAAACTAATTTTTGACTGAAGGCTTTTATTTGATTGTTCATTTCATAATATTAATTTTTTTTACATTAAAGCCAAGTTTAAAGAAGAAGATTTTTATAATTTTAAATTGTAATATTATAAATAATTGTACAGTATGGTTTGATAGAAATGGTTTTAATATATTGAATTAAAATAAATTCGTTTGTGTTCTCAAAAAAAATGTTGCATGGTAACCCTAGCCTAGTATGAGCGCTTGCATTGCAAAAATTATAATTGCGCTTATTGCAATGAGAGCCGCCCAAAATCAATATTGAAGCTTTAATCATAAATACTTTGCAATTAACCCAGTTTCCTTAACAAGTATGCATTTTTTGTTTTTTTGTCATTTTACGCCAAAATAAAAGTAAAAATTGCCTGGTATTCTACAATGTGAGAGGTTTTAATGGTACCTGCGAAAAAAGTTATACACTTTAGTCAATATTCGCCACATAACTGATATTTTGGCATATATTTTATCTTTGAACGTTCAATATTAAATGCTTTACGCTTACCCCAAGGTTTAAATAAAAAAAAAACAATCAAATTTGTGGAAAAATTGTCTTAATATGCAGAATGTGCAACACTGCTTTTCACAACAGCATGTTCTTGCTCTTACAGGTTCTGTGCATCTACGCTCTTCATCCTCTAAAAACTTTCCACTCCTCTTTCCGCTTTACCCATGAATTCATCCAGCAGACGACAAAGTGCACTGCCGGCCCTCTATCGACGCAGGGGAAAGAATTCTGGACAGCCCTATACTACAGTATAACATAATTTTTTTTTTTCAAGAGTAAAAAATTTGAGTATTTGTTCGAATACCGATAACAAATGATGTTCCATAGCTTTATAATGGACCACGATTACAAATAAAACGCTTCCTACCAAACGTAAGGGAAGATAATATTTTAACAAGTTATCTGGTTAACACACCTTTATAACAAGAATAAAAATGGGTTTTGATTTGCGTATGAATAATTATATATATGTTGGACTCCCTCAAATTGGCAATGCGCAAAATCAATTTGTTTAAATTTTTCATGGAATTTTTCTCTGAATAGTGAAAATACTACTACAAATATATTTTATCAAGGAATATTTATAAATAAAAAAATACTAAGGCTATAAGGTCTAAGATTCTTAAATACAAATTTTTTTACTTCATGGATACTCCTAGGCAACGCCAGGAATGGGTATGCTAGTATAATAAACAAATAAACCTTTATAAAAACAGAAAACAACCCAAAGTTCTTATGTTGTTGATGTGGCTCTTTTACTTAAAATATCTAATTTCTGCAAGCAAATAAAGCGGGAATTAAGCCTTCACTAAAAAAGTTGTTATCTTAAACGTGCTATCAAGGTAGATGGAGTAAAATTTTTCTAATATTTTTAGTGGTGATAAATGTAGCTTTATACCTGATCATTAAATATAAAGCAAACGCGAGGCATGGCATAAACTCGTTATGAGTATTATTATTGAAAATAATAATGTTGCGCATACGCCATGATGAACTAACAACTCTTTTGGATATTAAACAAACTTTCAATTCATTCGCTGCTTACAGGTAAAAACAGAAACAAAGTGTTTTTTTGTTGCATTAAAAAAGCCATACAATAAAAACAACAAAATTAAGTGAAAAATGTCAACAATGTCAACCCTGAAGTTGCTACACTTTTTCATGACGCTGCATGGTATCGTATTTCATTATTTCATTAAAAAATATTTTTTCCTTTGTTTTCGTTTTACCAAAATAATTTTTTTTATGTTGTTGCTGGTGGGTGTCCCTGCTGTTTTAGCCTGACATTGTTTTTTATAAGTGGCAACACAATGTGAATGCGTTATATAAAACCAAGCTAACGCACACTCATGCACACGCACCAACAGCACACATTCGTAAGCACATACTCACACACACATTTATAAAAATATGCAAATTTATCACAATAGCGCAAAATTTTTCAAAGTTATTTTCATAACAGTGAAAAATGATTTGAAGGTTGTTGTCGTTGTCGCTGTCGTTGTCGTCGTCTCCGTTGTTGTCGACAATGAGATGTCAGACGAGATGTTGTTGTTTTTGTATTGTATATACTTATTTAATTTTATATCTTTTTGTATGTTTGCATTGCTTCTGTTGACACAATCTTATGCATCTGTGAACGTACTTTGTCATGTGTGGGTGTGTTAGTGTGCATTTAAGGTGTAATTAAAAGTTCAAATTTTTCCACATGGTACTCATTTTTATTGCATGCATACTTATTTGCATAAAGTTCTTGAGACGAATTTTCATAAAAGTGTAGCAAAGTTTTATGTCAAAACTTTTCTTTCCGCTATAAAGTTTTTAGATAAAGGATTTTTAGTACTCTGTTTTTCTAGCTCTTATGCAGATAAAAAATATATTCGCTCTTATTAAAAAGTTTGCAAAATATTCTTGTTAAATAATGCTCAAGGCCAACAAAGGTAATGTTTCAAACTTTTTAAACGAAGAATAAAGGTTACGAATTAACTTTTATAAATTTTATCGGATGTGACCTTGAAGAACAGAAAATGAGCTTATTTAAATATTTCTAAACTAAAAAAAAGAATTAAAAATGAGTTAACTTCACCAGAAAATCTCAAAAACAGCTATTCAAATCTATTAGCAATATTGGTTAGGGATTTGCTTTCTAGAGTACTTGCTTACTGTGCAGATGCGAAATTCTTTAGATGTTTGTATTTTCCTCGGCAGAATATTTGCGTTGTAAAATAAGGTTTAATACGTTGAAATCAACTGGGTAAGTTCTTAGTGCAGTTTAACTTTATTTAATTTGAAAAAGAAAACATAACTTACAAACTACTATTTACAATGAGAACCCTAAAAGTTGAGAACAGTTAAATATATGTCAGTTATCGTTAAGTATTTTGCGATTTATTTGCAATTTCATAACACAAAACAATTTATTTCAGTTCAATAAACTTTTTGTTTGGCTTCTTGTTAATATTTGGAACTCTTGTTCTTCTCCAATGTTGAAATGTGCACTTCTACGTCTCTTATTTTGATTAATTTTTTCTTTTCTTTTATAATTGGCATTGTACAAAAACGAACAGTTTTTACAGTTTTATTTGCTTAGATTTGATCAATATGAGCTTGTTTTTGCAATCTATTTACAGGAATAATGTATATGTATTGACTTAATTTTCCAACAATTTTGGCTGGTATCCACTTAACAGTATTACTAAAAACATTTCCATAAGATAATTTTTCTCCTACATTAAATGGATTCGGGTTCTGTTTGCGATTTGTTGGTCATTTTACTCTTACTATTATAATTATTTTTCGAGACCACCATGTCTTGTACCATGTTTCATTTTTATTTGAGTATGATTTTAAATCATTCCTTACAAAATGAAGTAATGTTTTTTGTTTAAATTTAAGCAAAATATCTACTGGGGATATAATTGTCACTGTACAAGGAGTGCATCTATATCTTGTAAGAAAATTATTTATTTTAAGATTAAACGATTTATTTTTCCATTTTTTATCCATCATTTTTTGTCATTTCATTCAGCACTTCCATTTGATTGTGAATGATAAGCTGGCGATTTCCGTACTTTAATATTGTTTGATGTACAAAAACGTATAATCTCGATGGAACCGAAAGGTGAACCTTTCTCGCTCACAATGGTATCTAGTAACCCAAACACACTAAAAATATCTCGTAACTTTTCAATTACTGACATTGCGTTTATTTTACTGGTCACTGCACTTCAATCCACTTTGAAAAAGTATCAAACACATCTTATATCTCATTTTAATCAAACTAACAATTGTCAATATGAATTCTTTGAAAAAGACATGCTGGTTTTGGCCATGTTCCTAAACTCGGTTCCTTTGCGGTTTGATTGACGAGACATGCAACACACTTTTAAACAAATTCCTCAATCTATCGATATTCGTTCACCATACATACGTTCTTGCTAGTGACATTATTTTTACCATGTCTGTGTGACCCTGATGGATCAACTCTAAAACCGCATTCCTTAAAATGTTCGGTACCATAATTCTCCCACCGTAAGACACACACTCCGACTCCGTTGCTAATCATCACTCTTTCTTATTAAAATAAGGCCTTAAATTATCCTCAACTTCAGTCCGACCATTTAATGGTAGTATAGATAGTGCGGCAGCATTTCCCATCTCCGCCGATTTTCGATACTTAATAGTATATATTGATACATTGACAGCAAATCGGCCCAACATTGGAGTTTTTTTGCTGCCACAACCGAAACATCTTTCTCATCGCCGAAAATAGGGCGCAATCGCTGATGTTCACTTTAAATTGTAAACCTAAGTCCATATACATATTTTAAGAACTTGTTATGAAATTGCTACCGCAGGTTTGCTAAGGAAGAGTTTAGTAGGAAATATAGCTAAGCATTTGCAAGTGTAAGTGGGTTTAAAACGAAGTATCTATAATTTTCAATTCACTTTGTGTGCACTTAGATGGTTTCCCGGAGCTTCAACTGGAGTAGGTTCTTATTTAAGTGAAAAAAACTAGCAAACACTTTAACTCTGCTGGCAAGTTTTAACAAAAAAAATATGCACACATCAAGGCAAGAGCAACTTTTACAGACATTAAGACAAATTAAATAAAAAAAATAGCTAGTAAAAAAAATGTACATCAACCAAACCCAGATAGCGCTACATATTTCAAGGCTGCTCTCTAGACCCACCCAAACCATGGCTTTCAAAAGTTTTTTTTTTAAAACCCCATATTTCCAACAACAACCACCTTCAGATTTTAGACCAATTAGTTACAAATTTAATTCTGCATTGTATCGAATTTATTCAATCAGAAAGTAAAAGTTAGTATATTATGTTTAACAAATTCATTTCTACTTTTATCCATCCTATATATAGGTTGTCTTTTTAAACGTCATTATTTTCTTTCTTTTTTTCAAGTTAACAAATTATATATACATTACAAGTGACCCTGTTTTTTTATTTTAAGTTTAACAATCAGCTGTTGGATGTTGCACTTATATATAAAGAAGTTAAAAGTTTATTGACCTATGGTATATATATAAAAAAAATAGTAAATATGATATACGAAACCAACTATTGTTTTAATTCCACATCATTCCCTTACTATATCATTTTCTTGTACACATACAATTTGTTTTTCTCTTTAGTTTAGCATTAAGGTGAGTATAGCATAATTTTTCTATTATACATATAACAATTAAACCGTCTCACCTTCTTTTTTTTTCATGCAAAGGAGAAGAAAGAAAATTATATGAATATGAAAAATGTGTTTGAACATGATTTTTTTTTCTTTATGAATTATCCTGTGATTTTATGTAATTTTAACTAAAAATAAATTTATTGTTATTATTGTCATGAAAATTTTTTTATAGAGTTTTCTTTTCTTTTTTTTTCTTTTATTTTTTAAATTATTCTGGATTGGCAAACTAAGTATCTATTATATTCGGTTTTGTGTGGCAGAGTAAATTTACGTTTGTGACGAATTTGAGGTTATGGTATAAAGATAGCACGTTTGTTTTTATCTTTTGAAAAAAATTCTTCAGCTCCCAGATAATAAAGATTGATAAACCTGCAGCTGATAAAATAGTGTTAAAATAATTTAATTGCAAGATTTTGTTTTTTTTTTACTATTACCATAAAGAATCTGTGAAGAATCCATTAAGATTCGTTTTTTTTTTGCACCTATTGCTACAAACAAAATTTAGTTTTAATTTGCTTCACATGTATAATTGAAGCCGATTACGATGCTGGATGTAAAAAAAAGTTATACTTAGTATAGTTTTTGCGCGTTTACTTTTAAAACAAGTTAGGGACAATCAAATTGTCTTCTTTGTGTGAGGTTTCGTATCAAAAAGGAATAATTTAGTTGCCGGAAATACTGCGAACTTTGTTTCTTTTGTTGTTTTTGTTTTAAGAAATCCATGTGGACTAATTCATATCGAGTGAAGTAGCTTCTAATTGAAATTTTAAACGATGTGTTGTGTGTATAAAGGCATGATTACTGTGCGTAACATGAGGTGGCGCAAAGGAACGTAGCGTAGTGGGACGTTGTCTCGAGGATAAGCGATTACCGAAACCGTAGTCCAACGTAGTTTAGGCTCTGATTTGTATGTGCCCGCAGAAAATTAAATTTGTTATAAGGGCACTCGTTTTTTTCTTTCTTTCTTCTAGTAGGCTTATTAACTTTTCGTCTTCATTAAAAGACTGCTTCATTCTTATATATTTAGTATAAAAACTTACAATTTCGTGAAGTTAAACAAAATTTTTCGCTTGTCCCACAGCTGTCGAATTGTCAAAAATCGTAACGTGGCGTATACATTTATCATTAAACAGATTTTAGCTTGACAGTTGGCAGCGTCGCGTTACATTACCTTCCGTTTACTGTTTAACTTCAACTGTCACCAACCCAGTACAAACTTTAGGTCAGCGAAAACAATAGCTAGTGCTTCGCGGTGAAGCTAGAAATAGTTCTTTTCAGCTGCGCTTAGAGAACTTGACACAAACGTCACATATCGTTTAACCCCATCTATAATGTGATATAGCACAGCGCCTACTCCATATGGACTTGCATCAGCTGATATACAGTCCACCCTAAACAAGTGCGCGTGCGTGGTTTAACTGTCAAAATCAGCTCATGCACATACATTTTGTATGAAGCCTACCGAAATACGTACGGGACTACCGCAACATGAATCGAATTTCCAATTTTGACTGTGCGTGCGGATGTGAGTTCGCTGCAAGAAACCAAAGTATTAGAACAAAGAGCAATTAGCTGTTATTAATTGATTGATCTGAAATTAAAGTAAAAATTTGCAAAATTAATAAATTTGTACACAATTTTAAATTTTTTTAAGATTTTTAAACCATCTTAGTTCAACAACGAAAACCTGATTGAGCTGGTTCGAGAGCAGCAGTTTTTTCCGCAGCGCACTTGTTTAGGTTAAGCGTAAAATGAAATAAGCAGTGTTACCAAATCAGTGCTTTTAGCACTAGATCTAGTGCTTTTCGAAGTTTCAATACGCTTTTTTTAAAAAAAAGCACCAAAACCAGTGCGTTTTCATTTTAAGTTAAGTGTCTTTTGATTGTGAATCAAAAAAATGTTTTTTCACTTCCGAAATAAACAATTTATATGAAAAATTTTCGGATGATAGAACCGAAAAATGTTGGATAGAAGTGGGTCAATACAGGAATACACTTGGAAATAACCTTTATCAACTTTTAGCTGATTTTTGCATTCGTCTTTTATCTTTACCTTATTCTAGTGCAGAAGTTGAAAAAGTTTTTAGTTATATGAACCGTTTCAAAACAAAAATAAGCAATAGACTGTCACTTAAATTAGATTTTTATTAATAATGTAAACATTGGTAAGAAAATGATACTGATTCTGATTGTGAGGAAGAAGTATTTTATTCTTTAATTTTTTAAAAATATTGAACAATTTTTGTATCCAATCGCTTCTTGGAAAAAATTTTTCTGATTGAAATAAGTATGTATGTAATAATAAATTATGTTTCAGGTGCTTTTTATTAAAAATTTCGCTTATTTTGGCCATGAAATTGTTGTAATTCAAATGTAATAAAATTTTCTATCACATAAGTAGTCCTCTTACTTTTTCTCTCCGATATAATTATTTCGAGATATAGGGCTTCAAACATAAAACATTTTTATAAAAAAATGAAAAAAGTGATTTTTTTTTTGATCATAATACTCATGCATATATTTTTTTATTTCGTAGAATTTCATATTATTCTTATTTATTCAGATTTATTATAATTCACTCATATTTGATAATTAATTCTTTGAGTTTTTGATTAAAATTTAAATTTTTGAAAAAATTAAAATAAAAAAAACAAAAAAAAAAAAAAACATGCCAATATCAAACATTTTTGACTCTAAATTGGAATGTGATTTATTTTCCTCAGATAATCTTTCTGGAGAAGCAGAATATTTAATATGCCACTGCAAGCAAACCTTTTTCATTAATTTACTTAGAATAAAATGCTGGAGCTTTGATGTTAACAAAGAAGCAATAATGAAAAATACCGATGACTAAAAATAAAAATAAACACATATTACAGTATATGTGGGGTATAAACATTCCTATCAGAAATTTTAAAGTGATTTATTAAAAAGCAAGTAAAAAAGTCTTCACTCTGCCTCTGAAAAGTGTTTTTGAAAAGTGCTTTGCTCTCGCTGGAAATTGAGCTTAAAAAAGCTGTTTGCTTTCGAAATTCTTTGCTCTATTTTGTTATCTACTCTGCTGACTACTAGTACTTGCATCACTGCCATCACCTATTGTTTTTTCATAATTAAACATCACTAGTGATGATAAAAAAAATCACTAGTATAATAAGCAAAAAATTTATTTGTGAAAAAGTGTTGTTGTCCAAAAAATAATGTTAAATCGTTTTTAAAATGTGCTGTTTCCATTATTAAATATATTGGATATTCAAACGTAAATGTAAATTATTACTTCGGGCAAAATATAAGCCATCCAAAATGAAGTTGTGCATGCAGGTGCGAACAAAGAAAGCGCTTTAAGGGATACGAACTTGCAAATCTAGATAATTATGAGAACTATTTCGCTCAGTGAACGCGTTACTCGAGAACGCATCAATACTAACAAAACAAAATAAAAGGTGTCTGTATTAGAATGCCCAGCACTGGTTTAGTCATAATGAGTTAACATGCTTATGTAATTGAATGATTCCTTACTTTTTGTAAATGCTGCACTATTATCTTCCTTCCAGTTTCATAACTTATTTAAAGACGTAAGCTCATGGAATGGCGCCAAATGAGTGGATAGATTTGGCACGTTTTTAAAGAGTAAATTTAGTTTTTTCAACTTCACTTAAACGTCATGCTAAAAATATTTCAAATCGGATAACTTTTAGATACATATATTTCCTATAAAACAATATTACCAAATTAACGAAATTTGATTTTTTTTTAAATGGCTTCTTATACAAAATAATGTTAAAACTTATTTTTAATTATGAATTCTATTTTATTTTTCTTTTCATAACTTAAGAACGGATCGTCCGATTTAAGCTTATTTTTTTGTTGTGTTTGTCTCCGCCTAAGGAACGTTTTTAATTCAAGAAAATTGGAAAAAAATCAGAAGGCGTTATTGTGCAAATTCTTTACAAAACTGCCAAAAACGTTAATACGATTAACATACAAAATTGTATATATGATTGTATATTTTGCATATAGCAGTTTATGGGTACGCTGAGTGTTTTATTGCTTGCTATTTTGATCCATCCTAAACACCAGAGGTAGCTGTAGCACAAATTTTTAGTAAATTTTATGAGCAGTCTAGGATTTTTTGGCAGTTTCTTAAAAAACTCGAATGTACATATTTCCATACATTAGCCAAAATTATATTAACTACGATTGACTATTTTGGCAGCGATAATTTGGCAGATGTCGATAATTTGAATTGCGTAATTCAAAATGCAATTGCTGCATAATTACATACGTTTAAATCGGTTGATTGTGTGACTAATAAGGACGTATGACTAATTATCAAACGGAGTTCCTAAATTCATTGGATTTGCCAGGACTACCATCACATATATTACGATTTGGATCTATTATCATCATTCTGTGTAACCTCTAAAATCGAAACTGTGCAATGGAACAAGAGTGGCTGTGAAGAAAATCAAAAATAATGTCACTCAAGCTTATTTCGAGAATTCCACTGATTTCAACTGATTTATTTTTCAATTTTCAGTTCACCTTGCATTCACCATGACAATTCATAAATCACACATCCAATTTTTGAAAGTGTTTTTATTCTCAAAGCCCCATGATTCTCTCATGGTCAATCACATGTGGCATGTTCGCGTGTTAGAAAGCATTCATCTTTGTTTATTTACTCACCGGAGAACAAAACGAAGAACGTGGTATACCGCAAAGCATTGAATTGACATGACCATTTATTCAAACATTATACATCTAATACTTACAATGTCCAATTGTAATAAAAAGTATTTATTTTACTTTTGCAACACTCATTTTTTGTTCAGTCGAATTAAAAATATGCCATTTATTTTTTAACCGAATTATTTAATTTTAATCACTAATTTATATCATATATCTTATACTTATAAGTTCCCTTAACATCTTTACGTTCCGTGTAAAGAAAGGATTAAAAATACTATTAATTCCATTAAAAAGAAAAATTATTCAAAATTCAAAATAATCCAATTGAATTCAAAGAGTGTTTAAATTTTAGTGAAACTTTATTTGTAGGTGCTATGGATCAACGTTTCGGTCACAATATATATAAATGCTACTTTTACCGTCCATAAATCAAGTAAAATGCTATATATCAGATAAGGTTTGATCGTTACGCATTAAAGTCTCAAAAGGAAAAGTCTGCCACTTCAGAACTTCTCACAAGTTCAGAAAAGGATCACAAACATGTTCAATGAATTAGGTCAGGACAACGTCTGACGGGCCCTCTAGTTTACTAATCTAGTTCTCGGGCTTTTATCACTGCCTCCACTTTTTCAGCACTTGGTATTATGCCTTCGGAACTTATGCGATATCCCAAATAATTTATTTCTTTTTGGAGTATTGCACATTTATCCACATTTACCTTTTCGTCATACTCCAATAACCTGTATAAAACTTTAATTAAATTTCCCATACATTCCCCCTTAGTACCGCCGCACAGTGCGCTTTTTCCGATTTTAGGATGTCATTTGCATTACCTAAGAAACTATAAAAGCTAGGGCCATGAAATTTTGTGCAAATGAGTTTTAACCTAAGCTAAGTAACAGCACAAAGAATTCTAGGTCAACTGCAACCCGCATAACATTGCTTATTTATGTTTTTAAAGAGTAAATTTAGTTTTTTCAACTTCACTTAAACGTCATGCTAAAAATATTTCAAATCGGATAACTTTTAGATACATATATCTCCAATAAAACAATATTACCAAATTAACGAAATTTGATTTTTTTTTTAAATGGCTTCTAATACAAAATAAGGTCAGAACTAATTTCAAATTATGAATTGTATTTTATTTTTCTTTAATTTAAGGAGTACCTACAAATTGTTTTGGAAATCTGTTCATTTTTAAGACTTTTTCAAATTAAGTGGTTTTTCTTAATAGCAGCTAGATGCAGCAGGTTTTCACAGAAACAAAAGGTAGAAGTACGATATTTTATGTTAGTTATATAGCCTTCGGCTTTAATAATGCTTAATTAGCTAGATATTTTCTACTAAATTTTACATAAATTTTCATTACTTGAAAAATTTACAGTCATATTTTAGCGATTTTTCTATGTTTATTTATTACTATTTTTGATTGCATTTGATATAAAATTCAATGACAATTAAGACATGAAAAAGTCCAAAAACAAAACTTTGAAATATACTTTGTGCTCGAAGTTATTATTGCTTAAACTTGACCTTACTTTTTGGGTTTTCTTGAGCTTATTTTTGTTAAAAAAGTTACAAATTTGACGAATTTTGTAAAAAAACCTACAATACAACAAGTTTTTAATACCATATGAATATTAAAAATTTTGTAATCTGACGAATAAAAATATATTATATAAAATTTTAAAAAAAAAAACCCAAATGTCATCCCAAAATTAAAAAAGCGCACTGTGCGCCGACAATAAGTATATCATCGAAATATATGTATATGAGTTTTGTTTGACCCTCGTAAAATTTAACCCTTGCACCAAAAACTAGTCGCGTGTATTGAAATAATACTATGTGCGTATTAACATTCAACAATCCGCGTGATATTTGTGATACTTGCACTTGTAATTACGCACCCGACTAATCTATTTTGCAGAAATAGTTCCAGCCCGATAAAACTGCGAGTATGTCATCTATCCGCGGAATCATTGTATATTTAATTTCTACAAATATATTTACTGTTCTTACAAGCAGTCCATCATACAACTAAAATTTTATCAAAGACATAACAAATTTGATACTCGTTGAAACTTTTTTCCAGTTGCTCTTTTTAAATCCTTGATCCTACAACAATAAAAATATACCCTCTTTGGAATTTAAAATATTTTGCTTATATATAAAAAAATTAAAATTTTAGAGAGGAATTTTAGAGAGCTTGGCTGCTTAAACGTTTTTAAATTTAAATTTTTTTAGTTAATGACGTCATGCTGCTATTAATTAAAATTGCTCATACGTTCCGTTGTACTCAATCAATCAAGTTCAATTACTTAATGATTTACTTAACAATTCGATTAAAATTTCTTCGTCACTTCGAGCACTTAATAACATCAACAATAAAGTTAATTATAGCAGATATAAAACATAAACAAAAACAACAATAACAACAACTAATGGCAATGTATTGAGCAGAAAAATATCCACTTAATGACATAATGATTGAAGACATTATGACCAATACAAGTGAAGTTGTAATTAATCATTATAAGTAGAATATTCAATTTGTACATGCACACATCCGACGCACTCACACTTCTGATACAACGACAATAGCAATAATCAACAATAATAATTATAATATATGTATAAACAAGCACACGCACACCCATGAATATACACATATAAATTAACACTTAATAAGGCAACCAACACTCATGTTAAATAGAAGCACAAACAAACGCGAATGCCTCCTACATTTATGTATCAATATATAAGTGACTAGGCTTGTTTGCTTGCCAATGTTTGTATTTTGAAATTTGCAAGATTAATGTATTTTATTATTGCACTATAAATTTTCAACATAGACTAGTGTAGAGCACAAGCGCACACAAACACATAAGCTAAGACACAAAAATATACACACCCACACAGACTTGCACACAATCAATTTAACCACCACCCAACCGTTTTGGCAACAATTGATTGATTTATTGCTTGACTGACTATTAAATTGCCTCGTTTTTGTTGGCTCTACACAATACATGCTCAGAACATTGTGTTGCTTTTGTGTGTGTGTGTTTGTATATTTCAATTTTTGCAAATTAATTTGATGTTTAACAACAGTGAGAGTTCATTATCATGACAGATTTTAAGCATATATTTTTGTAGGTTGGCAACAATTGAATAAAATGCAAAATTTACTAACACAAAAATATGTCAGAAAGTATATAATTGTAGTTTTATAACTATTTTGCAAAATATTTTTGTTTTAAAATGTTTTAATATCTTATACTAAAACAAATAATAAAAAATTTATTAAAAATGCTATTTAAAAATGCGTTAAAATCAACATTATTTTATCAAAAGAAAATATAAATCATAATCTTTGATCTTGAAAAATCGCTAATTTGAGCTAATCCAGAAAAATACCTTGTAGCTTGTTCAAATAGCCATATTGCTTAATGACTACTGATAGCCATTCAGATATTTGCAGTCAGCAGCCTCAAAATTGTTGCACAGTGTTTTTGACTTTTTATTATAATTATCAAATATGGGTCATTCTTTTACAAACCGAACACCATTCTGACCGCCACTTTTTTGATTTGCATGAAATTTTTTTACGAGTTCTGTATCGAAAAAAGAGACGAACACGTGGATTTTTTTTAAAATAGAGGGCCTTTAAAGTTTGATATTTTCGTGATTTTTGCCTTGGAGACTTATTTTCAAAAATTCATAACTTCGGTTCAGTTTAAGCAGAGACAATTTTTTTGTTTCATTTTGAAGATAAAAAAGTGAATTTTAACAAAATTTATGTAAAATTTCATATTGTTATACGCAATTTGAATTTTTAAATAAATTTTAACCAATCTTACCCACCACTTAGCGTGTTTTAAACATAACCATCGTATTCTACGTCAAATTTAACATAAAAAAACGATTTTTTATCGATGGAGAAATGATTATTACTATTGCAAAAAAATTAAAAAAACTCGCTCGTCACCTGACGTCGGCGCACCAGTTGCAAAGTACACCTGCAATTCTCGTCTCATACCGTTGTTCTCTGTATTATATGGCCAATAGTATACATATAATAAATATATAATATATATATTATATATATAAATGTAGTATATTTTATATTTTTAATTGAACAATATTATTTATTAATAAATGAGTCTTTACAGAAAATTGGGTCGAACTTTAATAAACAATTACATTATTTCATCAAATAAAGTGATATGTTACGATTTCAATTCATTAGTATTCTACACGTACATTTTTTTGTCTCAATATAACATCGGTCTTTACTTATTAATTTTTAAATATTTTTTTTTCATACAAAGAGAATTGCTTTGCTACTTCCTACTCTTGAAGTGAGATTGGAATCATTCAATGGTATTTTAAAGTATCTTTAATCATTATAGCTTTTTAGTGGCAGGAATCACAGATTTTTTACAATAACTCATTAACTACCAGTATTTTCATTGCATGTAATTGATTTGCAGTAACTTTTCGCAATTTTAGTGTTTTTTTCTTTATTTTTTCTTAATTTTTTGTTAAATTGAAAGGATTGAAATAAGCTTCTTTATGAAAATACTTTTGCCTTGTGATCTTTTAGACTAATTTGCAGGCATTGTTTTATTTTTTTTGTTGGCGTTTTACTGATAGTGAGATTGCTAGCATGGATTAGTGAGAGACAGGGCACAACTGCTGCAACAGCTGAAGTAAAGGATAGATGGATTTATTAATAAACAATATTATCTACTTAAATAATAGTTAAATTATACCTTCATTATACATAATTTTTACACACTAATAAGGTTTCCAATCCGGGATCTCAGACTTTTTCCAGTTCTGGCAATCCCAGGATTATAAGGCCTAAAATCCCAGAATTTTCGGGATCCCGGGATTGCTTTCAAATTGCAAAAATGCAAAACTTTAATTTGATATTCGAGTAAAAACTTTAAAAAAAAAAAAATAAATTAACCACAAATGTTCAAAAATAAAATAAAAATATATTTAAATGGTGGCACTCGCAGTAATCTGCTTCAAAAAGCGTTGAGTTCGAGAGATGTTTCTCTTTAGCTGGAAATTTTGCTACCAAAGAATTCACCTTTCAAAGACTTCAGTGATCTCAAAAAATGTACAATTCTTATGTTACTCTGTAAAAACGAATTCTTATTTTAGGCACTGCCTTAAAATCATCATTAGCCTTAATTCAAGCGTCTTCTTTATATTAAGATTATGCAGCCTTAATTTCAAAAAGACAGTAGGAAGTTTAAATTCAAAATTTTAAAGCATCAAAATCAGGGAGTCTTGCTCTTATTTTCAACAGGGCCTTACATTAATTTGACGTAGAGGGTTAAATTGTTGATTTGAAATTCAACGAAACAATTTTTGCTGCTTCTGAAGAAAATATGATTTCAAAAGTCGAGCAAATGAAAAAGCCTGTTTTATGGAAAAGTAATTGTGCTAAAAGTTTCTAAAAATTTAAAGATATGTAAATGTTTTTGGTGCTAAAACGACAGAAATTTGTTTTACAAAAAATTTAAAAAAACTTTGATGGTAATAAAAAGTATTGCAGTAACAAAACAAATGTAAATTAAAAAGTGGCGGAAGGGGCGTGGCCCAAACTTAGTATGTACGAATATGGTTTCCAGCATTTTTCGGTCCAAGGAAGCCTCTGGAACAAAGGCAACGGCACAGCAATCTTTTGGAAATTTTTAAAGAAAAAACTCAAATTAGCAGCACAGTACCAGAAAAAACGAACCCACCAAGACTTATTGCAATTGGCAGTATTGCCAAAAAAAATTTATGTTGTTGTGTATATGTAGATGGTAGGGCTATTTTCTCTGATACTGTAATCGAGAACTTAATTCAAGTTGTAGTTTTATACTACGTGTTTAATGTTGCACCTTCTCCTGATACACGCGCTTGTTTTGCGTTAATTTTTGGCGTTATTTTAAGAGAGCATGCTAAAAACGAATACAAAAAATACAAATCTGTTTTAAAAGCTGTGAAAGCTATTAATTAATTGAAGGGCTTAATGCAATAACGTGAGGTTTTATGTGCCATATCACGTTCTTGAAAGAAGCCATTCAATTAAGTAATGAATTATGTAAGTTGATAAATCTTGTTTTTAGTATTATAAAAATGTCATAGACATTGTTAAAATGTATAATTAATATTACTTTTTTACGGAAATAATCAGCCCTATAATGATTAGTTTTTTGCCCGGAATCTGAAAGGGAGTTTTCATTTTTAAGAAAGCAGATAAAGATTTCACACTTTTTTTTACACTCATGAATATTGACTGTTGATAAACAAACTTGCATTAAAAATTTTCAAAATGTTCTTTTTCCGGGAAAAAAATTATTCATGCCAGGGCTATATGTTCATTTCAAAAATGTGTATTAGAATTGAGTCTTTTTATTTTTTTTAAAACGTGCATTGTCTCTTTAAAGTCATTTAAAGCTATTAATTAATAAGACATTAATCAATCATTAAAATTAAAATGTAAAATGAATATTGTTTTTGAACGTATTATTTACGTAATATAATTTTAATATTTTCTGTTTTATAGTTTTTTATAAATGTTTAAAATTGCGTATGTTTCTTTTTTTCAAACGTGCAATGTCACTTTTTTAAAGCCTTGGGAGCTATTAATTAATAAATTAATGTTTAAGGTGTTAATTATTATAATTTTTTTTTCTAAAATGTTTCGACTGATAAGCATAGTCGAAAAATAATTTTTATTTCACCAGCTAAAGGTGTGTGCTTTCAGCATACTAGAAGTTATTTTCAGAGAGGTTATTCTGCTTTTCTCTAATAATAAGTGCTGAAATTCAGCGAAGCAACAGCTGCTTTTAAAGTTTAACTGCCTTAAAGTAAAAAATTTCAGATAGGTTGAGCTGCTTTTCACTAACAAATAGGGCTGAAATTCAGCGAAGCTTCTGCTGGTTTTACGATTTAACTGCTTTAAAGTAAGACAGTATTGGATGCTGGTTTGCAGCCCATAAGGGCTTGTGTAATTTCAGCGAAAGCTGTCTTAAAGTTGTTGCAGCTTACTTTAAGACAGTTTTTACACCTAATTATAAGATTTCCTTTTTACAGTGTAGTATTATTATGCCAGAAAATATGAATTTTCTAATTTATACACTAGATATATATCAAAAATTATATGTTTTCATCCTTTATATATACAAAGAAATAAAATAAATTAACTTTTTATAAAAAATTTAAGTAAACTGTATTTTTTTAATTCCTTTGAAAAATTTTTTATTAAAAAAATATCCTAACTTTCATACATTGTACACGATTTCTTTTTTTGTTAAATAAATTACTTTTTATCTGCTTTTCAAATCCTCGTATTAATTCCGGGATCACCGGATTCTTAATTAGTAATTCCGAAATTGCTTTTGAGTACCGAAATTGGAAGCCCTAGACACTACATAATTTATATTATATTATAATACAGACAACAATGGTATGAGGCGAGAATATGAGGTGTACTTTGCAACTGGCGCGCCGACGTCAGGTACCTCGCGAGTTTATTTAATTTTTTCGCAATAGTAACAACCATTTCTCCATAAATAAAAAAATTGTTTTTTATGTAAAATTTGACGTAGAATAAGATGGTTATTTTTAAAACACGCTGAGTGATGGGTAAGATTGGTTAAAATTTATTTAAAAATTTAAATTGCGTATAACAATATGCAATTTTTCATAAATTTTTTGAAATTATTTTTATCTTAAAATTCTTTTTATAAAATTATTTTTATCTTCAAAATGAAACAAAAAAGTTGTCTCTAGCTTAAACAGAACTGAAGTTATGAATTTTTGAGTATTAGTCACCAAGGCAAAAATCACGAAAATCTCAAACTTTTAACGCCCTCTATTTTCAAAAAAAAAAAAAAAAAAAAATCCTCGAACACATGTTTCTTTTTTTTCGATATAGAACCCGTAAAAAAATTTCATGCAAATCAAAAATGGGTCGGTCATTTTTTGTTCAAATCTGTACGGTTTGTAAAAGATTGACCCATATAAGATATCTGTCTTTCGCAAAGAAAGTTTTTTTTATCGACGGCACCTATTTTATACTAAATTTTAAATATTTAAACTTATTATAAGATTGATGGTCTAAGACTCAAAATTGCTGATTAATAATTATAACAATATCATAAAAGTTCGTGGCTGGGTGACCGCATCAAAATAAAAAAAACAAAAAAATACAAAGAAAAACAAGTTAATCGGATGTCCTTCAACTCTTGTTCATGCAATTTAAAGTTGTCTGCCATAATAATTGCCCTCAAAAGAATTTTCATTAAAATTTCCCAACAAATATATATAAATTCTTAAATTAACTTAACTCAAGTGAAACATTTTAACGCATCGCATTAGCAACGCTTCGACGATTATCACTTCAACAACGAGCGAAAATTTCGAAAAACCAAAGCAGCTCGTTTATTCATTCGACAAAAAGAAAAAAAAATATAGAGAGAATCGGACAAAGCAGCAAAAACAAAAGCGATGGTAAGTAAAACAAAACTGGAGAATAAAAAAAAATCACCAGCATATTCAAAATGTTGACTTTAACATTAGCAAAATAAAAAATAAAAAGCAGAAAAAAGGACATAGCGTATCCTTGGCCTGATAAAAATTTAAATACAAAAAATTAGGAATGCGCGCAATGCTAATAAAAGTGGCTTGTAGCGGAAGCGGTTTTGATTTTAAAGGGGGTGGGGGGTAAATTTTTATGGAAAGCGTTGTCGGCTCAACTTGGACACAAAATGCTCAAGTTAAAAAAATACACAAAAAGCCAGGCTGTGAAAAAAAGAAAGCAAAAAGGCAGCTTAAGGCAAAAAAAAAAAAAAAATTCGAGTTCAAAGCAAAAAAGGTTAATACCGAGTACCAGTTTAAGGCGCAATATGTTTTTTACTCAGTGTTTTTTTGATACTGATTTTGGTGTTTTTTATTCCCTTTTGAAATATTTTTTTTCTAAAGGGCACAAAAACGAGGCCAGCCTTAAGAGAAGCAAACCAACTCTCAATAAAACGAATCACTGCGTCCCGGACGCAGTCATAGAAAAGTCAAAGCCGGCAACTACAACAGCAGCAAAATGTGAAGAACACGCATTTTGCAATGAAATCTTTTTAAACACTATTTGCTGTGCAAATTCGATAGATAAAGTAGAATATCTAGAATTCTTTTCGGGCTGAATTTTTTACAAGAGAAAAGTTCTGAGATTGAGTTTGAGATAAAGAAAAATACTGCGTCATATACCGCGTATTTATCGATCTTTTCATCAGAAATTCTAGATAAATAGAGATAGGACACTTTTTATTAAATCTATTTTGTGACCAAGTTTTGATTATACGAATATTTTGACTCCCCTAAAATATTTGAACTTACATTATATTTTACTTTAATAAACTCAAACTTTTCTTACTTTATGTTCTAAAGTTCAATAACTTCCTTGCGTCCTATTTTGTTTGACGAGACTATGTATCATGAACAGCATTTCTATCGCTAATTTTGATAACGTCTTATTTTTTTGCATTTTTTTACGTACCCCTTTTCATTTAGTTCTTACTGCAGACCGTTCGGCTCTTTTCACTTCGCTGCTAACTGAAAAATTGCACATTAATTTATTTTTTACTTCCTTTTTATTTTGGTCAAACAAATTATCTTCGCCTCGAAAATGAAGCAGCGGCAGTGAAACAACTGAAAAGCAGCAAGAATAAAGCTAGTTCGTGGTATTTGAGTGCTACCACAGCCACCCTTCTCTCTATATTTTACTAAAGTTGCCTTTTCCTGATTCCAGCTTGCACACTGTGGTTGCTTTCACTGTCTGTTTTGACTGGCTTTGCGGATATGGAACAACAAGGCTCGGCAAGGCACTTGGGTTCAATTCACTGTTTACTAGCCATGGTTTTGTTGTTATTAACCCATCTTCATAATTTTGTTAAGTATTTTAATTCTTAATTGCTCAGTGTTAGTTTTTTAAAGCGATTAATGGCTTTTCTGTGAGTGCAGTTTGCTGCAAAGGCTGTTGCGAGAACTTAAAATAAGCTTTGCTTGTATCTTGAATAATATAATATAATAGAAATGAAATATTCTGTAAAGATTTCCAACACTGAGATGTAACTAATTTGAAAATGTTATGCATATCACTAATACAAATTAACATTTTTCAAACAAGTTCCGTAACACGTTGAAAGAAAATGTCAGCAGAGCGGGCACTACAGCGCTTAAAAAAAAAATATGTGTGTGGACTGTAGAAACGAAAACTGAAAACTGTAGAAATTTATAGTACAACGACTTTTTTACAAAACATCGTTCCCTAACAATAAGAAAATATCGACTTGAAAATTAATATTTTCTACTTACGATACAAATTTTTAAAATATTTAATTAGCTTTTTTTGTTCAAAAGTCCAATCAAAGGTCTTAACCCATTTTGGCCAAGAGGGGAAGTTTTCTACCCCTGAAATAGGGTTTTCTATGAAACTACAATTTGCAATTTGTAACAAAAACTAAATTATTTGTTGATACATTGAGTGAGAGTTCGTGAAACTAGCAACCTAAAACAGGAAGCCGTCATTTTTATATATATAATGGGTATTATTGAAGTGTATATGAAAAGCAAATAAAATGTAATTTTTTTTAAGGTTTTTTTAGTGAGTTACAAAGAATTTAGTTTCAGGTCATTGGTTTAGTAAAATTAATTTTGCTAAGTAACGGCTTGTTAAAATTTTTTGATTTTTGGGACAAGTACTCTTATTACACGTTAAATTACAAAAATTATGTTTTTTTAAATAAATATTTTTTTCTTTAAAATTAATAAGTTTTTTATAAAAATATTAAAAAAAAAACGTTTCGGACCACATAGAAAATTTAAAAAAAAATATTACATATTTATACAAAAAAAGAAAAATGATGTATTCTCCATAAACAAGTCTGTTATGAAATGTTTTAAATGTGCACTACCTGTCTTGTTCGAGCCATACAGAGCACTGCCCAATAAAATGATTGGTACAAACTAGAGGGAATAAATTATTTTGATGACATTTTTAGTGCATTAGGCACAGGAAAGTACAAATAAAGGGTTTTTAAATATTAAGACAAGTGGGCGTGGCACCTACTATACAAATAGATCTTATTTTTCGCAATACCTGAAAAAACAGTGAAGGCATGACAACAGAAACTTAGGCAGTCATCAAGTGCATCATTTAAAGGAAATGTGCCAAAAAAAGGCGTGATTGCACAATTGGGAGTGGCACCTCCCATACAAATGGATCGCATTTTTCGCATTATCTGGAGAACCAGTAATGCCACAACAACAAACAATTAGGCAATTATTAAATACATTTTTCGCAATATCTGGAGAAAAAGTAAGCGATTGCCCATTTACGATTTACAAAATTACGAATGATCTCATTTAATTAATGTTTTGTTTAAGAATTCGTCTTTGTTTTTCAGAAGTAAAGAATAAATACTATCCAAACATATAATCGAAACTGTGCTTTTTAGATTTTTAAAATCTTCTGCATTGTTTTGTGTTTTAAACAAGGCATAATTACTTTGGAACTTCATATTACGTCTTCCAAGAAATTCATTTTCTAAGGTTTGTCAATCCTGGGATTGTAGAAATGTCCCGAAATTGGATGCCCTACTGAAATCGTGCCAATCATTCCATTGTGCAGTGCTCTGAATTTGCGCAAAAGACAGGGAGTGCAAATTTAAAATATTTCATAACAGACTTATTTATGCAGAATACATAATTTTTCTTATTTTGTATTATTTCCAAATTTGTATAAATGTGTAATATTTATTAAAAAATATCCAATGTGATCCAAAAAGTTTTTTTTTTATTTTTTTTAAACTTATTAATTTGCAAGAAAACCTTTTTTAAAAAATAATTGTTGTTATTATATGTGTATTAAGAGTCCCCAAAAAACAGGAAATTTTTAGAAGCCGTTACTTAGCAAACTTAATTTTACTAAAAAAGTTGCCTAAAACTAAATTTTTTGTAACTTATTGAAAAAAAAATATTGCAATTTATTTGTTTTCATATACACTTCAATAACATCTATTATACATATAAAAATTACGAATTCCTGTTTTAGGTGGCTAGTTTCTCGAATTTTCATTCATAAGTAATATTTGGATTGTTGGCTATCATGTACTAAAATGACTAAAAGCCTCCAAGTAGATAATATTTTAATTAAATTTAAAATTATTTATATATATAATATGATAACATTTACATTCTTTTTATGGTGCAATAGTACCGATTAGGATTTCCTCAAAGTAGATAGTATTTTAATTAAAAATTAAAATTATTTATATATATAATATGATAATATTTACATTTTTTTTATGGTGCAATAGTACCAATTAGGATTTCCAATTAGGATCGTGGAATCGTGGAATCTCGGACTTTTTCCAGTCCCGACAGATTTTCGGGATACCAGAATTGCCTTCAAATTGCAAAAATATGTACAACAATTTAATTTGATATTCGAGTAAAAAAATTTTAAAAAAAATTTAAATTTACCTCAAATATTCGAAAATGAAATAAAAAAATATATTTAAATGATGGCACTCGGGGTAATCTGCTTCAAAAAGCATGTGATTATATGAAAAAAAATTCCACCTAGAGTAGGAAAGATGTTTCTCTTCGGCTGGAAATTTTGCGGCCAAAATTGGGCCAAGCCTGGGGGATGACACCTTAGATGCCTTAGTATTTTTAAGTGTATATTTTTGAAGTCAATCAGCTAAACTAACCGTTAAAAGACTTCAGTTATCTCAAAAAATATAACATTTTTATGATAGTATTATTATGTTAAACATAATATAACATTTTTATAATAATATTATTATGTAAACCTAATGAATTTTATGAATTATACTATAGATATACACTATGCGAAATATTTATAAAGGCACCCTCAATATACTTAACAAATAAGAAATAAATAAATAATTTTTTTCCAATCTTAAGTTGTAAGTTAATTTATTCACCATATGATATTCAACCTGATAGAATATTTTAAACATAAAAGAGATTCCTTTAATTATTAAAAAATAAAAAAACAAAAAGTTAGGTGTGAAATATATACAAAGGTACTTCTCGGGTTGATATCGGACCTGATCGAGGGGCAATCGAGTATCGGGATACCACTGGACTCTAAATACTGCAGTGTTTTTTTTAACGATGAATTGCTACATTATCCTGCTGAAATGTTAAGTCAGTTCCAGCAATCTGCTCTCCAAAATGAACTGAGCTACATCTTATAATTTAATATAGCATTCCGAGAGCATTCGTGTTGATACGAAGCAAATTGGAGTTGATCTCCTATATGCCATTCCAGCCCAAATCATAAGCGATCCTCCAAAAAAATTCCGACGCTGGCGCTTTTGTTTTTTGGATGCTTTATCCCACCAATATTTATGACTTCCATCGGGACCGTTCAAATTGTATTTTTTTTTTCATCGGTGAACACAACCGTTTTTCATTTATCGTCCCAAAACCGATATTTTTCTGCAAACCGTAATCTTGCTAGCTTGTGTTTTTTTGAAAGGGCCGGTTTGCTACATTTGTTTTAATAAACAAGGTTTAAATGAGTTTTCATTATTTTTAGGTTTCTTCGTGCACCTACTTCTAAGTTCAATTGTGTCCTTATTTCATTTGCACTTAGATTTTGTTTAGTTGCAACCCGCCGAATCGTTTTTTTTTTCGTCTTCAGTTATTGTTGGTGTCCATCCTGGACTTTTCGTTTTACCGTAATTCTTACCCAATTTTATAAACTTGTCTATAAGACAGCTGGATCTTTTTATCCGCCGATTAGACAAGCCTTCATCATGGTAGGCTGTAATTTTTTTATATTTCTTCATTGCTTAGTGCTGTACCACTTGGCATTTTTGTAAGCTTAAAAAAATTTTAATAATAAAAATAGGTGGTAGTTTACTTCTTTGTAGAAAAAATACTGACGTGAATCTTTTCTAATGATCACCAACAAGTAACTAAAAACAAGTCTTCTGCTATGCCCTTATATTTACTTCGCATTTTAAACACCAAAACTGACGGTTTTTTGGTTTTGTTCTTATTGCACTAATCGTAAACACGTAATTTTTAACCGACTTTAAAAAGGAGGAGGTTCTTAAGTTGGTTAGTTTTTTTTAATGTATGTACTTCGATAACTCCTAAAGTACTTGACCGATTTGCATAATTTTTTGTCAACAGATAGAGATACTAGACGCGGAGGTGCCCGTGGGCGTTATTCGACACAGGAGCGTGGAAATATAAGAAACACTTTGTATATCGACTAACATTAGCACTAGAGAACTGAAATTTAGTACAGGGTTTGGCACAGTTATTAAAAGTCATGTTACAAAAACGTAGGCGTTATTCTATAAAAGGCGTGGCAGTATTAGAAAAACGCTGTAACTCGAGTAATATTAACACTAGGGTACTGAAATTAGGTACAGGGGTAGGCATAATTAGGAAAATTTACTGTAAATAAAGTGGGCGCTGTTGGAGAAAAGGGCGTGGCAATAAAAGAGAAATACTGTTTTTTAGTTAATTTTGACACTAGGGTACGAAAATTCGTTACAAGAATGGGAAAATTGTTATCATAATCTCTAAAAAGGAAGAAATAAAAATTTTTTATCAAAAAAAAAACCTAACTTCAAAACCACTACAAAGTAAAAAATAATTTTAAATTACTTTTCACATAATTTCTTGGTCAAATTTGTTAATTTATTTATATGTATTATTAAATTAGAAATCTTATTACTATGCATTTTCTTCTATTTTGTGTTATTATCATAAATATATTAATTTCTCCATGAATGTAAAACCTTTAAAGTCGGCGCTTATATAATCAGACTTATATAAAATAAACGCTCCGGCTTTAAAGGTTTTATATTCATGGAGAAATTAATATATTTATGAAAATAATACAAAATAGAAACAAAAATGTATAGTAATAAGATTTTTAATATAATAATATATATAAATAAATAAACAAATTTGACCAAGAAATTATGTGAAAAGTAATTTAACATTGTTTTTTACTTTGTAGTGGTTTTGAACTTTTTATAAAAAATTTAAGTAAACTGTGTTTGTAAACTTTCATACCTTGCGCACAAATTCTTTTTTTTTTTTGTAAGAAAACTACTTTCTATATGTTTTTCAAATCTCGGGACTTATCCCGAGATCCCGGAATTCTTAACTATCAATCTCGAAATTGCTTTTGAGTCCCGAAACTGAAAGCCCTAGTACTGATGTAAGCAAAAAAAAAAAATTACCTTCGCAACTACCATTCCTGTGTTTTTCGATGTTAAATCTGCGTGGGTAACTTTCTACCCATTAGGCGAATTTGTTCATACTTTTCGGACAAATTTGACATTTATTGAAAACGACGTTTTGAATCATTTCTGCATTCTAACTAGTTTTTCGATTGTTTTGGGTCTAAGTGAATGTTGGTAAATATTATTAAACGATAGTTTAATCAAAGTTTTAATTACAGTTTAAATACGGTCATATTATATTGATTTGAACATGAGACGACAAAGGGCGTTGGAAGTGGAGGAAATAATGGCGATTTTTAATTTGTCTGTAAATTAATTGGACTTTTCAATTAAAGTGATATACCAGAAGTAGATAACGCAAGTGATGGATATTGCTGGCAATGTTGAATTGGAGTATGCGGTTGAAGAAGATGAGGCACACGATGCACTGAAATTGCAACCAGCTGTGAAACCACTATCAAAAAAGTTTAAATCGATGGCTGATTATAGGTATGCGGTTTGATGGAAGCGTCCCTTTCAATTTTAAAGAAACTTAAGCCGAGAGCCTTGCAAAAGTTCTGGGTATATATTACTTCCTTTATATTATTGCAGCGTTAAGGTTATAAAAAAGCATTTTCTCATTGTAGGTGGAAAATCTTCATTGGAGTTCTTCGGACTTTTCCTCAACGCAGACATGTTGGAAATCATGATCAAGTTCAGCAACGACTACGCAGCGCAAAATAATGCATATCTTGGTGTCGAAGAATTTGAGTTAAAGTGATTTATCGCTATCCTATTTCTCAGCGGTTACCATATACTTCCACAATGGAAACTATATTGGTCACTTAGTCCCAACATGGGAGTGCCTACTGTTCGAGAAGCCTTATCTCGAGGGAGATTCGAGTCAATCAAGAAGTTCATTCATTTATCAGACAACTTATCGCAACTTATCGCACTCAATACGTCTGATAAATTTGCAAAAATTCGACCGTTTCTCGATCCATGCAACAATCACGCAGATGATCCCATATTTTGGGAGACATTCATTCGGTTCGGCTTCAAAACCTTCTGTTTGTGCTCATCAAGTAGATAATTGTATCAAACAATACTATATGGAGGAGCTGCAACACCACATGATAAAACTATTGGATTTGGAACTGACGTTGCTTTAAAACTATTGAAGAATGTTTTATCACCATCCGTTCATTGTATTTTTTATAACTTCTTCACTCCGTTTTATCTCATGTGAAACCTCATGTGAAACCTCCGATTCCTCGCAATAGGTTAAAATAATTTATATACATCTTAGAAGTTAAAATAGTGCAGTAAATTTTCAATTACCACAGTCAATAACAAATACATATCTCTTCTTTTTCGAACCGAGCACTATATGAACATGACGAGGAGCTTGCTGTTGTCAGATGGAAAGATGGAAAACGTTAAAATGTTATCTAATCATTCATTTGTGGAACCACTTGCTACGGCCAGACGTTATGATCGCACACAAAAGAGATATAGAAACATCAGTGTTCCACGCATGATCAAAGAATACAATGCAGGTATAGAGACATTGTACCTTCAGTTCTAGAATCTATGGATCTACAATCTACTCTCTTTTCTATTTGTCACTTTTCATAGACCTTCATGATAATGCCTTTTGAAATCAGATATAAACTTGCACCCAAAATGTTTTGAAAAATATTATAAAAATTAATAATAATAAAAAATATTTTTAATAAAATTTAAAATTAATAATAATAAAAAATAATAATAAAAAATATTTTTAATTAAATTTAAAATTAATAATAATAAAAAATATTTTTAATTTTGCATTTAATTGCATGTATACCTTACATTTGTTCCATGAAACATCATAATTTAATAATTTAATAAACTCTAAACTAAAATTCGATTTTGTCTAAAAATGTAAGTGTATCTATTGGCCCAATGGGTAGAAAATCACTCTTACCGTTACTCGAAAACCATTGCAGATGTGAAAAAAGTTTTAACGGATTTTTCCAGATTAGGACCAAAATAGCTGAGTTCCAAAATTTCCACAAAAACTTCAATGATATCGGATGCCGGGTCAAAATTGGTTAAAAAAGACAGCTCGAACTGTGCCGATAGTTCAGCGTATGTATTTTTTTTTAAATCCAAAATATTGGAACATTTTTTTTTTAAATGAATGCACCAAAAGTTGCTTTTGTGGTAAAATACAAACAAGAAAAATTTACATTTCTTACTACTTTTCATATGTCATAGCATTTATTATCAAACATTTTTTAGTTTAGCCCAAAAATTGTTTAATTGTTTTGTCATCAAAACAGCAAGGATTTGTTTTAGCAAATTAATTTTTGCCAAAATGTTTTTTTATGTTTTTTACCAAATAGTCAAGTCTCAAAAAAAATTTATGTGAAAAAATTACCTCAATTTCTCTTTCCACTCAAAATTAATGGCTAAAAGAATTCGCTAAGTGCATTTGCAGTGCCGTCTATGCTTTCGTTTACTTACTTACTTATTACTTATTTATTACGTATTCCGTCCAAGAATGTGAGCAAGCCATTTCTGTCTCTCGCTTGCTGGCGCCAGTTGGATATTCCAAGCTTCGTCAGGTTGTCCTCTACTTGGTCTTTCCAACGAAGATGCGGTCGTCCTCTTCTGCGTTAGCCGCCGCTGGGTACCAAATCGAATATTTTCTTCACTGGAGCATCGTCTTTCATGCGCTGAACATGACTTACCCATCGAAGCCGCTCGATTTTAATGCGCTTGACTATGTCAATGTCAGCGTACAGCTCGTACAGTTCATCATTCCACCGTATTCGGTACTCGCCATTGACGCAGATTGGTCCGTAGATCTTACGAAGAATCTTTCTCTCGAAGGCTCCTAAAGTCTTTTTATCTGAACTGCTCAGCGTCCAGGTTTGTGATGCATAAAGTAGGATGGGCATGATGAGCGATTTATAGAGCGGGATTTTCGTTCATCGAGAGAGAGAGCTCTGCTTCTTAATTGCCTACTGAGCTGAGTTATTCTTCGTTTAATCTCAATGTTGAATGTAGTTGGTTGAGCTAATGGTGAATCCTAGATACACGAAGTCCTTCACAACCTCGAAGGAGGTATTGTCAACTGTAACGTGGGTTATAAGCAGCTGGGACATAAGTTTTTCGTTCGGCTTTTAGAAATTTGCCTAAAAACAGATGCCAAAATGTGTGCGAGTTACAGTAAATTTGCCAGTTCAACAGCTACTGCAACATCTAAAATGTATTTAAAATATATTTGCGTACATGCTAAGCGGTTGTTCCTTTTTTATCTTATTCTCTTGCGGGCTATGTGCTATAGATGCAGTGCCTATATGTTTGTCTCTTTTTACTTTCGCTTTTTTGTTCCATCGATTTAAAATCACAATGATGCTAAAGAAGTTCAACTTCAAAAAAATCTAAAAAAAGGGCAGAGTATAAAGAAAATAAACCAAAATTTCACTTAAAAATCTGACTGCAAAAACTATAACATTATATCCAACGCTGGAAAAGTTATCGTTTGTGGTTTCCTGCTCTAAAACCTTAAGGAATGTTCACACCGAGCTAAACAAAATCAAAGACCTAAACCACCAAAATCTGCATTATTTTCTGCAAAAGAAAAGGTAAGAGTTGTTGTTTTAAAAATTCAGCAAACAATTTATTGATTCATCAACACTACTCACAACTTATATGGGGTTAAGTTTTATAATCAGGAATAAGAGGAAATATTACCATACATAGCAACAAGTTAATAAAGATAAAATTATGAAAAGATTAGGCAACAGATACACTGAGAAAAGAGTTTGGTTTAATTAACTAAATGCATAGAGTTGGTGCTAATCAACTTATATATCATGATTATTTAAAAATTTTGGTAAATACCACTAAGTACAGCTTTAGCTGTTTAAACTGACAAATGTTCAGTCGAATTATTTATTTGAATGGCTTTGGTTGTCGTTACTAAATAATGCATTGACTGACATTTATTGCCACTGTCTTAGCATTAGTTTCTAATATTTACTATGAATTTGCTTTTAATTACGGGAATTGACAATTTGTAAGGCCCACTTAACCTCTTGAGACAGAGGGGTACTATATGACTGCATTCGTTTTTAAGTTATCGTTGCTTTAATTACAATAAGTCCTGTAATTTCTAACTTTACAGTTTTTGAAGCTTTATAGAAACTGGCAGCAACGGCAAGCAAACAGCTGATCAGCTGGAAGTATTAATTTTTTTATGCATAGTTTATACTGCTTAAGTTTTGTGCTAATACCGTGATTAAATTAAATAAAATCGTTCCAAACATAAATGTGAGTTCTGAATTAAGATGTGTTTGATTAAAAGATATCGAGTTCAGTAAATATTTGTAGATGTTTTTAAAAAATTCGCTAAATAAAATGGGGTCTTATATGATCCCATCGGTCTCAAGTAAAACTTTTTGCGATATTTTTTCATGCAATCGCAATTTTGTACTTTGTGATATTTCTTGTAAAGAAAACTAAAATTTGAGTATCTAGAATATTCATATATTTATTTTTTAAATTTGAAATTAGATTACATTGAATACATAAATTGCTTTTAATGTTTCATTTAAAATACGTTCATACCCATCGCAGTTTACGGCTGAAAAAATCCGCAAAAGTTTTACTTACGATGGTGTCATATAAGACCCCATTTTATTTTGTGAATTTGGTCTATAGAGGTCTCTTTAAAAGCTTTGGAGGAACCCGAATCCAAGGTAATTTTTTCTATATCTCTAAGGGGTCGTCCATAAACTACGTTACCAATTTAGGGGGGGAGGGGTTTTGAAATGCACTACGATAAGTAACGGTAGGGGGGGGGGAGGTGTTTAGATATTGTAACGTTACCAAAAACTAAAAAAAATCGACGAAAAACCTCTAATTAATAACACAATCATTTCAAAAATTTGCACTTTTTCCCTCGACACAGGAACCTTTTGGTATTCCTTCACCATCTCAGCACACGTCTGAAAAATTTGGGTCTTTGCTTTTGCAACAGGCCTTGACGTTAAGGCCTGAATGTTCTTGATCAAAGGAGATACCGTATGACATGTACTGTCCTTCTCAGAAAGAAGAAATCGATTCAAGGTCGTGTCCTATCTGCGGCTTGTATTTCGTTTTTAAAACTTCTATGAATTGCCATAAGTTTGTATTATATCGTTTACAATAAATCGGAATAAAAAATACTATTTAAATAAATCAATTTTCAGAAAGCATTTACATAAAAACACAGAACTTGGTGCAGCTCGGGTGCAGCCTTTAAGGGTACTCTGTCAAAGACCAGGTGAATTTCTTTGCGTTAGAAATGAGGATTCACCTGAATGGGTCGACATAGAATCCGATGAAAAATTCTATTTTGAAGAATCCTCAACAAAGCTACCAGCTTCTTCTACCCCAGTGATTGAGAGCATCGAATCTTGGATAGCAGATGGAATAGCTTTTACAGATGATATTAATTATTGATTTTTTTCCAATTGTTCCTTTAATGTATCAAGCCATACTAGTCACTAATACTAGTGAAAATTGTCGGAGCTAGTCAAAATATATAATCATTCGAATGAATTAATTTCATATATCACGTTACTTTACGGGGGAGGGGAGGGGTTTTGAAATGCACTACGAAAAGTAACGCAGGGGGAGGGGAGGGGTAAAAAAAACCGGAAAATCAGTAACGTAGTTTATGGATGACCCCTAACGGCTTAGGCTTCGGTCTCAAGAAGTTTCAAAATTTTCAAAAAAAATGTTTAAAATTCTTACCATAAGGTCAGACGGCAAATAAAAAATATTATCTAAACAAATTTGATAATATTTATCGGCAAATATTATCTTATCATCTCACCATTCTTTCTCATGAAAGAATTTATGGCCAAAAACTCGACGAATATCATCGAAAAACACTCGATTTTACCTGATATAGCACCGGCCGTCTTTTTACTCTTTCCAAAACTAAAGTTTCTACTTTAAGGCAGCATTTATCAGTCGATAGAAGATATAAAAGAAAATTCAAAACAAGAACTGATTCCACAAAATGAACAGAAAAAACCCAAATAAACGACCTCAAACTCAGTCAGCCCAATTCTGAATGATTTTTCCCAGGGAATCGGAAGAGGAAGTTTTAATTTTTAAGATAAAGTTCAAAAACATTTAGGAAATTTTTAATGCCAATTTGTTCATCAACCGTCAATATTCATGAGTGTAAACAAAAAAAAAAAAATTTAATATTTTTATCTGCTGTCTTTAAAATGAAAACTCCCTATTCCAATTCCCCGGGAAAAATCATTCAGAATTGGGCCAAGTGTCAGAATAGAGAATAAATGAACCAACTTTGCGACAATTCCTGAAACTTTCTTTACGGAATGTTTTAAATCATGAGCATTAATTATATAAAAAATCCAACTTGAACATAGACCTTTAAGATTTTATATTTTAGGAAAATTTTGTGGCTTAGACTTAAATTCTCCCGTACAGCGTCAAAACATGGGATCTTCATTTTCATACTTTTGAGAAAACGGAGTTTTTGTATTTTTTGCATATCCCTTTGTAATTATTGTCTTAGCCAATATACTTAAGTTTTATGGCTTTTAGGCATAGTATTTGCATACTATGTTTTGATATTATAAATTTGTTTTTTTTTATATTTTCAAAAAGATTTGCAAAACATTGTAAGTAATTTGATGCTAGAACACAATATTTTGCACTAATTTTGAGAGTGATTCCTGAATTAAGAACATTTTTGATACTTATTAGCTTTTTAAGTATATTGGCTTAGACAATAATTACAAAGGGCAATACAAAAAATACATAGTATTTGCATAGTATGTTTTAACAGTCCAATATCTCAAAAACTATACATCGTAAAGAATAAAGGGAGACTGTTATAGATAGAGCTAAAAACTTGTATTTAAGTTTTATCACAAAGTGAAAATCCTAGAAATAGCTTTTACTATATTTTGTGCTTGCACGGGAGAATTGTATATAAACACATAAAATGAAAAACCAAAATAACCAGAGCCCTCATTTTAAGCTTCAACGAAATCATCTAAATTGCTTCAAAATTTTGCTATTTCCATAACGAGAAACTATTTTCTAAAGCACAACGCCTACAGCAGCAGCATTAACCACAAATTGTGGCAAATTATTATTATTATTATGCGATTATGAAACTTTAAAGTTTTGTACGCAGAGGTGGCAGCACAGTTGCACGCTATATAAATAAAGCCGTGACATGACGTAGAGAACACGCCGACGAACTTGTGCCAAAGTTCATGCAACACGATGGTGATTAAAGCCATAAAACTTAACGGGGTTTGATAAAAGGCTACAAGGAAAACAAAACGCAACACAAGAGCGTTCCAGCACACATTCAAGCGCAGCTTTGCATACAAACTCACATGAGTGTTACTAAGATATATCTATACATAGATAAAAAAAATCAACAATTATTATATGCATAAGCTGTTGGCAACTTATGGGTAATGGATAACGCATATTCTTAAAACGTATGACAAATTCAAAATTACATACAGTCTTAGTTAGTGGCAAATCATTTGACATCTTTTATATGAAGGTACTCTCTTTAAATAGTTGTCTTATTTTACTTATAGTAATTTGTTCATGAGGAAAACAATAAATTGCCAAAAAACGTTTAGTGTTACTTAAACAATACTGAGCAAGTTTGCAAGTCATTGGGATACTTTTTATGATAATATAAAAAAATAATCTACAGTTGTTAAAAAAGTATTTGTTTAAAATAAGAACTTTTTTGTAGAGGAAAATCAGAGCAGAAGTGCTTGAATATCTAAAAACAAAGCAATGATAACAATAATATTTTTACTTTCTTGCGCTCTTTTGCAGAATTACATATTTTAAAAAAGTGTTTTTTTATGCCAAAATTATAAAATTATACCAAAAATGTCTTGTGTATTGTTTTTATTGCATATTTTATATGTTTAGGAACTTATATTGTGTAATTTAGATACATAATATTAGGCTCTTGCTTGAGCTTCATTATTAGTTTAATTACTTATACGGCGATTAATTTATTTATTGCATAATATGCAAATTTATATAAATAAACTTTAACTTTCTCTATTACTGTATAAAAGGGAATTCAACACACAAACGATACCATCGAAACTGTACCCTATTTTCAAACACATTTTTTTTCTAATATAAATTGCTTCTGATTAATTTTATTTGTAATTTTTTATAATTAATTTTAAAACTCAAAATAAATTTTATTAGAATATCGATAATTTTTATTTATTTTTAAATTTAAAAAAATACTTAAAATGCTTAAAGAATTATGTCTCCTAAGGTACAACAGTCCCAAAAATACTGTCTGAGAAAAAAAAAAACTTGATAAGGTATGAAAAATTCATATTATTGTCAATAGTTGAAAAACTAAAGAGGATAATTTAAAAAATCTATACCGCAGGAACAATTAAAATCTCCATGATAAAACTAATAGGTATTACTGAACTTGTTTAAATACATTTTCTGCCAAATTTTTAGATTTTTTATTGCATGCGATCAGGAAGATGTTAAAAAGTGCTATTTTCGTTGTTCAACTCAACTTTGGGAGTAAATAAAACTATTTTAAAACAACAAAAATACTAAACTCTTTAAAATATTCTTTAAGTTGTAAAAAAAATTTTATTTTTTGATCACCTTTCGAAAAAATTAGGGTTGAAAACTATAAAATTGATGAAAAAAATCGATCTTCAATAGATCTTTTTGGCAAAACTGTTACTTTTTTGAAAAAGTTTGGATACACATATCAAAATCTTATATTTTTAAAGTGAAATAAAAAAAGCTGAACGATTTTATCTCTATTGGTTTTCAAGAAATAAATCATCAAAAATGTGCATATTTTTCATTATTTTCAAAATTTTTTCATTTTTGAACCCTACTAATTTGCAAAATAAATTAGCGAGGAAATAAAAAATGCTATTTCCAGTATCTACAGACCCAACTAAATTTTTGGTAATTTTTTCAGAATTTTTAAAAAAGGTCGAGCACTCCGATTTGCTGTTTTGTTTTGTTTTCACCCTTTTTCTATTTTATTTTTATTTTTCTATTTTAGTCGATTTTTAAATGACCACAATGCAGTAACTGTGCTTCGAGAAACCCAATATTTTTCCTACAAGTTAGGGTCTTGCAGATGTGTTACATATCTAAGAAGAAACACAATCAAAAGGTTAATATTTTTTCCGCTCGACTTGGGCTCAACTTTATATTAAAATATCCAACATTTTCCGAAACATAACTTTATACAGTGATATTAAGAATTACTTTAAGGATTTCTTTTATATTACTGCATATTCAGGAACAGGTAATTTAAGCAGATTTTAATTTTTTTATGGTATATGTTTTGTTCTATATGTATATGAATTTTTCACGTGCTTTTGAAAACATGCTGCAAGCAACACTTGCTGTTGCTGCTTGACATGCACACGGATATCCTTGTTTGATGCCTGCTGCAGTCATAATATTTTCGTTACCATCTCTCTTTCTCTGCTTTTACTTATTTCTTTTAGCCACTTCACAATGCTTACGTCGTTGGATATGATTTTTCGCGCGCACAAAAAAGGATTTGTATTCAATTCTGTTGAAAATTGTCGTTGTTAATGGAAGAAAAACAGATAAGTTAATGTAAGGTTGGTGTTCATTTTAAAAGCTTTCACAGTGAATGGTTTGTTGTGTTTTTTTATGCCGTGTCTTAATACTGCGTTCTTCCTGTGTTTTTATCTGATTTTATCGCTGATTCAATGATAAATATACTTGAAAGTGAAGCAGGAGCAGCTGTTGCTGCAATATAAAGGCAAAACATTTGCATGCAATTGTTGCAGACTGTCATTACCATATATTTCCAAAGACACATACAAACATACACATATTTTCTTTTACAGACTGTCATTTATGATGTATTCCAGCTGTGTTCTTAAGCAGCTTTCTCTATGAGGTTCATTTGCTCAATAACACAACTGAAATTTATTTTAATGTTACAGAATCTTTGGAGTTGATTTTAAGGATTTATTTTATTTTATTTAAGTGACATCTACATGTTAAATGAGTCTTGCAACAAAAACTATAAATGAATTTAAATAGAGTGCTTTTAAGTGTTCATAGGGGATGATAACAAGAAATATGTAACAAAAACATATATATAAATGTTTTTTATTTAGAAGTACAAAATATATAACACACTTATTTGTAAACACTTATAATAATAAATATAGATGAACAAAATATAGAACACTGTTTTTAATATAGAACACAGAAGAGTGAATAGTAATTAACATTTTTGCTGGTTAGCTCCAATATTTTATGGAAATAAGTACTAAAAATAATGCTTTACCGCGACTGCGTCCTAAGATGACTATCCTATCGATCTAATTTTGCATCTCTTTTTGCAGCCTATAAAAATAGCTATTCTGTAGCTCTAAAAAACGCTCTTTAAAGTGATTTTTAATAAAGTTTTCTTTTCACAGCTTTCAATTATACCGTCTTAGAGTGAAGAAATTTTACCTGAATGAACTTAAAATAATGTTGGCTTATCCCTTGCCTAAAAGAAAATCAGCAAAAAATGCCCCAGCCAAGGCCCCTACATGTTAAATGTAGGTTAAATGACAGTTTGGAATAATAAACCATAACTATTACTCTGGTATTTTATTTAAATATCACACTCTGATTTTTCATTTTGATATCTGAGTAAGAATAGAAATATTACAAGCTTATTTTTAACATATTTTTAGCCAATATACTTAACGATATGTAATATTAGGCTTTTGATTGAGTTTCATTTCTGACTGGATATCTGAAAAATATCATAAAAAATTTATGTATCTTACTCTTTTTGGAAGAAATATTTCGATAATCTAGTTAAAATTGTATTTCCATCGATTAAAAAAAAAAAAATTGGGAAGAGTTCTATTCATTTTTTGTTTAAACAGAAAAATTACATTTTTTTTTATTTTTAAAACACATTTTAAAACATCATTGGTTTTGGATATTTTCTATGTATCAACTTCAGAGTAAAGTAAAAAATATCCGGGAATATTTCTTTTTGGACGCTTACTGAAAAAAGTTTATTAACAAAATAAATTTTGGAGATAATGGAAATTTAATGTTTTAAATATCTTTGATAAATCAAGAAGTGAATTTGTTGATATTTCTTTATATTACCCTGCAAACATTTTCAATCGCCTCAGAGCAGCCAACGAATTGCTTAGAAGATGAGACAATCGCCGGCGAGCTTATTTGGGAGTCATCCGGGTATCGTCGACTATAAGCAGCTGAGGCCATAAAAGCGATTCGCCGGGAAGATTTGCGAACGAATTGCATAATGGGTTCGTAAGCGATTCGCTGGGAAGAGTCGCTAACGAATCGCCGAGAGGAGTCTTAGTTGTCTAATTCTTCACAATTATTTTCCCTTATAGCTTGATTTAAGATATTTATTATTTTAGTTAAAGTTAAATTTTTAGGAATAATTTCATATGAATCTTCATTTTTCGACTCTACAGTAAATGATCTATCAGAACCATCAGGAAAGTTTGTAAGTACTGCATTCTCTAGACTCAGATCTTCAGGGAGTGTATCACATAGATTAGTTTTCTATGTAAGCAACATTGGTTTGTGGTTGATATATTTTTCATGTATTAATGTTGTAGTGAAAATTCACAATTGTGATTTCTACAAGTTAACAACCCAAACACTTCAATAACTCAATAACCCAATCACTTGACACTTTGATATTGCCAAAGTGTCAAGCTGATTAATCAAACCATAAATATTTCAATGCACTTGATTAATCCTTTCATGAATGCTAATATCAGATTGATTTAAAGTAGAACACTAAATATGATTCACTAAAAGGTGTATTCTCACTTACCTTCAAATTCGCTTAGATTTAATAATTTTTGTAAACCGAATTATTGTAACCTAGAATTTTTCAATAAAGTTGGTCTATTATGGACATAGGTCCGTAGCCAAGGGAGGGTTTTCAAGGTTCAAATCCCCCCAGAGGGTTCAAATTTAAAAAAATTAATGCACTTAAATAATTATATCATTTAATCACTTGAATATGTTCTAAAAAAAGTATCTAATCATATGAGCTGTTCAGAGCACAAGTGGCGTAAGTCCATTTTTGGTAGTTTTGAGAAAATCGAACATTTAGAAAAATTCTTAAGATAAATTCCAAGTATGAAGAACTCAATTTTGCTTATAAGCTTGGTTAAGAGCATAAATGTAGCTATCCATATCGTACAAAATAAACTAAATAGTACACAAAAATGGTGCAGAATATTGCATATTAGTAGAAACATGTGGACTTGCGCCACTGAAAATTTTTTTAAATTTCTCGTTTCCGCTGTAGAAATCTAATAGAAGATATTTTTCAAGAATTTTTTGATAAGGAATGGCCGCATTTTTACCTACAAGTCGGACAAAACCACCCCTTAGCGATTATCTCCATTATTAAGGGAGATATAAAATGAATGAACTTACGCCACTTGTCCTCTGAATATTTTTTTAAAATTCCTCCTTTCCGCTGTAAAAATGTAATGGACAATATTTTTAAGAATATTTTGATGAGGAATGACATAATTTTTACAGAGAAATTCGACAAAACTACCCATTAGCGATTATCTTCATTATTAAGAAAGATATAAAATGAATGGACTTACGCCACTTGTCCTCTGAAAATTTTTAAAAATTTCTCCTTTTCGCTATAAAAATGTAATGGACAATATTTTTAAGAATTTTTTGATGAGAAATAAAATAATTTTTACAGAGAAATTCGACAAAACTACCCATAAGCGATTATCTTCATTATTAAGGAATATATAAAATGAATGGACTTACGCCACTTGTCCTCTGAAAATTCTTTAAAATTCTTCCTTTCCGCTGTAAAAATGTAATGGAAAATATTTTTAAGAATTTTTTGATGTAAAGTGGCAGCATTTTTACATACAAGTCGGACAAAACCACCCCTTAGCGATTATCTGCATTATTAAGGGAGATATAAAATTAATGGACTTACGCCACTTGTCCTCTGAATAGTTTTTTAAAATTCCTCCTTGCCGCTGTAAAAATGTAATGGACAATATTTTTAAGAATTTTTTGATGAGGAATGACATAATTTTTACAGAGAAATTCGACAAAACTACCCATTAGCAATTATCTTCATTATTAAGGAAGATATAAAATGAATGGACTTACGCCACTTGTCCTCTGAAAATTCTTTAAAATTTCTCCTTTCCGCTGTAAAAATGTAATGGACAATATTTTTAAGAATTTTTTGACAAGGAATGACAGTATTTTTACATAGAAGTGGGACAAAACCATCCCTTAGCGATTGTTTTCATTATAAAGGGAGTTTTGATATAATCCTTTTCGAAAATTTACCAATGCTCCAAATAACGACACCGATAAAAAAAAAGATAACGATAACGATGATAACTTATATTTGCAAAGATTTTTTATTACATTTTCGAATATATTAATAAATATTACATATTATTACATCCCTACTAAATAGAAACAACTGTGTTTAATTTCAACAGTGAAACTTTCATAAGAATAAATGCATTCTGGCCTCCTCAATTATTCAAAAAATCACAAACGGATGCTAAAATCGGACTTCTGAAACGAAATTTAGTCAATCCTTACCAAAAAATTCTTAAAAATATTGTCTATTATATTTTTAAAGCGGAAAGGAGAAATTTTAAAGAATTTTCAGAGGACAAGTGGCGTAAGTCCATTCATTTTATATATCCCTTAATAATAGAGATAATCGCTAAGGGGTGGTTTTGTCCAACTTCTAATTAAAAATGCTGTTATTCCTCATCAAAAAATTCTTAAAAATATTGTCCATTACATTTTTACAGCAGAAAGGAGGAATGTTAAGAAATTTTCAGAGGACAAGTGGCGTAAGTCCATTCATTTTATATCTTTCTTAATAATGAAGATAATCGCTAATGGGTAGTTTTGTCGAATTTCTCTGTAAAAGTTATGTTATTCCTCATAAAAAAATTCTTAAAAATATTGTCCATTACATTTTTACAGCGGAAAGGAGAAATTTTAAAAAATTTTCAGAGCACAAGTGGCGTAAGTCCATTCATTTTGTATCTCCCTTAATAATGAAGATAATCGCTAATGGGTAGTTTTGTCCAATTTCTATGTAAAAGTTATGTTATTCCTCATCAAAAAATTCTTAAAAATATTGTCCATTACATTTTCACAGCGAAAAGGAGAAATTTTTAAAAATTTTCAGAGGACAAATGGCGTAAGTCCATTCATTTCATATCTCCCTTAATAATGAAGATAATCGCTAATGGTAGTTTTGTTCAACTTCTAGGCAAAAATACTGCCATTCCTCATCAAAAAATTCTTGAAAAAATCTCTTTTTAGATTCCTACAGCTGAAACGAGAAATTTAAAATAATTTTCAGTGGCACAAATCCAAATGTTTTTACTAATATGCAATATTCTGCATTATTTTGTTGTATTATTTAGTTTATATTTTACGATATGGATAGCTCCAATTATGCTCTTAACCAAGCTTATAAGCAAAATTGAGTTCTTCATACTTGGAATTTATCTTAAGAATTTTTCTAAATGTTCGATTTTCTCAAAACTACCAAAAATGGACTTACGCCACTTGTGCTCTGAAAAAATAATGGTATTTGTCAGAGCAATAACAAAGTGTTGCATTTTATTCAGAGATTACATAAGCTAGGAGTTTCTAGCCCATACTCATAAATAGGGTACATTTTTCTCTTCACTTCTACGTACTTAACTCAATTTCCCTAAAAAATGGACTTACACCACTTGTGCTCTGAACAGCTCATATACTGAAGTTGCGTTTACGTTTAAAAGTCTTTGTTATGAGTTGAATTGTGTAAACAACAATAGCTAAAACCAATGCATCGTGATTTATCGGATAAAACGTGATACATTCAAAATTACCATCACTATTTTTTAGCTACAATGAATTCAACAAGAATGACATACACATGTATACTGAAAAAAACTTTCTTATTCGAACCGCCTAGAAAGATTTTAAAGTATTCTTTAGCCAATAACATATTTTCATTTTCTTTCGAGCTGTTCTCGAAAATTTAAATTTCAGAATCTATGGTTTTTGTTTATGGCAGCATTGCATCATAGTCTCTTCGTAATTTCAGGCACAAAAAAGTTTTTATTAAATAAATATTCCTGCCCTTTCATTGTGACTCTTTTATGTATAATCAAGAGTTTTTAAACAACTAACTTTTGAATCAAAGATATGAGTCCTAACCTGGTTTAATTTTTGAGGAATGTTTGAAGTGAATCATGAGTTATAAAAAGTTGAATTACATTTTTCAGAATTCAGACCCGAGAAAAAAATTTATGTTAATCGTTTAAGTAGTTTTGTGAATTTTAAGGTTTTAAGATTTATGAAGTTTTTGTTAAAGTTATTCCATCTTTAAAATTTTAATAATTTAAGATAATTGAAATATCGTTCTCATCCCTTAAATTTCTTAAAACATACTTCCGTAATTCAATGACCAAGATCCGTTTGAACGGATGTGAATCCCTTGTACAGTGATCGTACAGTAACAGGGCAAGACGTGTTGATAGTATTTGCAAAAAAAGTAGACTTAATTTTTGATGTTGTTTTATTTTATTTACATGCACTCAGAAAAAACTGGTTAATTTAACGAAACTTTAACTAAATTTCAGGTTAAAATTTGCCAACATGAATCATCAGATTAAGATTACCACATTCAATTCAGGTCGATTTAACAGGTTTTTGTGGTTTAATGAAACTGACAGATGTAGTTATCTTAACTAAATTGTAACCAGTATTTGTAGTAAAATCGAATCAAATCTGGTTTACTTAACCAAATGCTGGGTTAAAATGTTTTTAATTCAATCACCTACATGAAAATTTTTGAATTTTTCAACAATCACATCACGAGAAATATAACTAAGACTAAAAAAACTATTTTGCTCCCAACAGGGGCCAGAGAGAGCGCTAGAGCAAATGAGTTATGGTCACTTTATTTTTTTAACTCAAATGACCACAGAATTAGATAAAATTTAAATCTTACAGACAAGTTTAATTCACATACCTTATCACTACTAGAGCAGAATTCGACAGCTGGAAAGTTGTTTTTTTTCCGCTATAAGTTTTTCTTTTAATTTCTACATGTATTTTTGTAAACCTGATCCGTCAGGTGAAAGTAATGTGAATCAGGGCTCTTATTACGTAACTTTTTAAACGACTATCGTCTTAATGACCTGTTAACGCAAATATAAAGTGGTTTTTACTAAAATAAGCACATTTTAAGTGTTTGTGCTTGCGTTGCCATATGGCAACGACAGTGTGTTTCGGGTTAATACTTGTATCGCCTGTGGTCGAAGTTCGACCATCGATTTGTCTTTTGTTCTTTTTTAATTTTTATTGAATTTTTATTTTTTATTTTTATTTATTTATACATTCATATATTTATACATACTCACAACTCATTTTACGTACTCTGTACTCCTCGCTGTTATCAGAATCAGAATGTAAAAAAAAATTCATGTATCGATTGCGCTGATTATTGTTTATGTTTGCTTCTCATATTGTGTAGATTTTCCTCTACACAAAATTACTAAACGCGCCTGAAGACGTTTTCACTTCAAAAACTCAATTATTAACTCTTCAGGTGTTGGAGGTCTCGCAGCTACATTGTAGGTGTAAAAGAAATAATTGGTTACGTCATGTGTCTATTTACCACTGTGTTCATTGAATGAAACTGCTTCATTCTATTCAGGTTATCAGTTCGAGAGAGCAATTAAGAAACAGCAACAACAACAATGCCACACAGCTCTGTTGAATTGATCTGAGTCACTCTCTTCTCTCTCGTGTATGCTACAGCAACGATGTTAAACACATGGAAGCGTGTTGACAACTGCTTATTTTCTCTTCAAAAGGAAAACATAGACTGTCAAAAACAAGACTAGTGAAAGTAAGCAAAAAAGAAAGCAAGCGTCGAAAACTAATATCATTAAAATCAAATAAGAATTTTTGTTTGAATTGCGTTTTGTTTGTTTGCGTTCAAATAAACCAACAACAATTTTAAATCATGAAAGTTGTAAAAAATTCGTGTGTAATTTGTGCAAAAGGCTTTTCAGTTCGTGATGTTAAACTCCATTCAGTGTCTCAAAAGGAAGCTCCTTGCCAGAGGTGGATTGTTGCCTGCGGCTATTGATTATGTTTTCACTTATTGATAATGTTCGATTGAAAGCGCTCTTTTGAGTACATTTTTTGACAGCTTATGTTTCCCATAAAAACTGTCAACACTACCTAGGTAAATCTGCTATGGTTCAACAGAGCTGTGTTGCTATTGGTTTGCACTGTCCCATTGGGAACAAATAGTTTCTACATTTGCTTAGTTTTACCTATCTTAATTACAATTTATTCAAATAAAAATTATATTCTGCAAATATACTCAAAAATACCCTTCCATCGATGTAAGATTTACACAATTTACACAATTTTTTGTTTGCGTAATAATATATAGATTTTAGCTTTGATACGTATAAATTTTAGAAATTCTGACCATGACTGCAAGCACTCAAAACTTTTTCCCCCACATAGGTGAATCCAGGCTACGGCCCTGTATGTATATTAACTCAAAACGAATCTTTTCATAACAATGTCGAGAAACCATTCAAGAATAAAGTCGAAAAAGAGTCTGTTTTAAAGGGATGATGCAAAACTTTCCTTTTATATTAAGACAATTTGTTAAAACATATTTGGCTGCTAAAAATCGGGTCTTGCTCTTTTTCTTTGATTTTGTTTTTCAATTTAAATTCATTTTATTGAGTAATTTTTTGGATTTAACAAAGGTTAAAAAAACTGTCTGTAATAGTTAAATAATTAAACCCACGCAAACGAAGCGTAAGACCAAACCACCATTGTGGAGTCCGGATCTTGCAAAGCAAAGACGCGATCTAAAAGGTTTCTTCAAACTAGCCAAAAACTAGCCACTCTTGGAAATGCACTCTCGAGCATAGAAGAGACAAGGCTCAGGAAGCTGCTCTCAAAATAGATCTACATTCAGATACAGCTACACAAAGACTGGTGTGTCGAATGGTGAGTCGACGGAGAGTAGTCAGGAACCCCTTGAAGTGCTTTTAAGGGTACATTTTTTTTTTACCTAATTGCAATGAAACTCCAAATATTATTGCAATGCGAAGACACCGAACAAACTCAATACAGTTTCCACATGACTTAATAACGTCCAATAAAATCCTGACGTTCGACAAACGGGTTGCTTAAAATATATTTAAGGAATGTGTCAGGTAAAACTATGTGACCGTGGCCTGGAGGACAGCAAGGATTGTATTCCCGCAGAAAGCTTGTAAGAACAGTCAATTGTAACCGATGGACTACTGGACAAAGAGCCAAACCTCCTCTGTACTCAAAACGCTCGAGAAACTGATTGACTTGAAACTAAAAAATTATGCAATCCAGTTAGCTACCAACCAACACGCTTATACGAAAGGTAAAGCGGTTGAAATGGCACACCTCTTCCTTGTAGTGCCCATAGAACTCTCGACCAGAAAGAATAAGAACTTGGTTCTTTTCCAGACATCTCAGGTGCATTCAACAATATATCAACTAGGGCAATCCGGAATGGAATAAATGCAATAGATGCTTCACCAGCTATAAAAGTATGGCTAGACAATCTACTAAATTGCAGAAGGGTCGCAGTGGGATATCTCAAGGAGGAGTTCTCTCGCCTCTACTATGGAATCTTGTTGTGAACTACTCAAAAACTTTTAAGGTAGAGCTCGGAACATAACAGACTATGTAGGTGACATAAGCATAATTATAGTGGGAAAATGTCTATCAACAATAAGCTCCATAATAGAGAGCACACTCAAAGATGGTCCAACTTATTCAATAGCGCAGAGAAAACGCATCTGCTGCAAGAAGATTCTAGCTAGCCTCTGGGGTCTTTCACCCATTCTAATGCATTGGATCTATGTAATGGTAGTTCGGCCTATTCTATTCTCTTCTATAGCCTGAATTTTAAAATAATTGATTTTTATTTTTTAATGTTTTTTAAAAGTAAAACCTATTGAGAGTATACTGTAAAAATTTCAGACCAAAATTGTAAATATTAAAGAAGTTATAGCACATAGTCGCGAGTGCCTCATAACTGCGCGTTGGATGTTGTTAAAACTTTAAAAGCGTTTTTATCGGAACAACATTTTTTTTATTGACCCGGATGTTTAAAGAAATTCTATCAAACTGATTTGTCTGAAATTTTAATATTTTATTCGACACACTAATGTCTCTTTTAGGTAGTAGAGTTGCGCAATTTTTATAATTTTTTGCTTGATTTTTTCCCCTATTTTCCACAAAAAAAAAGCGATTTCTTAAGATTTTTATTAGAAGTCCGCCATTTTGTTATTTTTTAGTGAAAATATTTAAATCTACTATTTGCCCCAATGACAAGCCTACAGAACAATAGCCTATTTAAACATATTAATTCAGATGACTGCAAGTGCCGTTATCACCCGGGATAGCAGCACACCTTTTTTTTGTGTCCACTTTGAACGTAAAAAAATTAAAAAATATTTAAAAATTATTTTCTATGATTTATATGAGCATTTCCACCAAAAGGTCTACTGCGACTGAAAAATAAAATGTTACTGAAAATTTTTTAAACCTTCATAACAGAGAAAAAATTTTAAATTTATATTGTGAGAGTACTGAGAGCTGATCTCAATTTGAATTTTGAAAAAATGGCAACAAACATGATGAATGGCAACAAAAGTAGAAAAATGGTGACAAAAGTTAAAAAATTTTAACAAAAGTAGGAATTTTATAAGTATAATAAATACTCGTATAATAAAAAGTTTAATTCAATTTTTTTCAGTTTTATTTTTTACGGACCTGCATTACACTTTTTATGATTTTTAAGTTCAATTAAATTAATAAAACTATAAAAAATGTTAACTTCTTTGAAGGGAAAAATCTGTATTGTAACGTTTGTAACGTAACGTTTTATGGTATGACTTGAATAAAAATAAATAAAAACGAATTTTCAACGAAACAATTATGAATATATAGCAACAGCATCCCAGAAAATATTAAAATATTTTTAATAAAAAAACTCGTGCACACTTCCCAGATTTTTTGATTATATTAAAGCAGAGGAAAACCACTTCCATTTTTTGTATCGCTACGCGTTTTCTTTTGATTACTTATATCTACTAAATATAGTACTACTAGAATGCTATCCAAAAATTAAAACAAGACAAAAAAAGTTTAAATATTTCTTTGCTTTTTTTATTTTTTTAACAACAAAAAAGGCGTACGAACGTTACATGCATGACTATGGAAATGCCCACACACAAATTCTAAATGTTTGATAGTTTAAATCATAATTGATTTTTAATACAAATTCTAGTTGCACGGCGTATCAAAAAGATTTCTGATGAAGCCTGTAGAAAGGCCGAAATTGCAATATAATCAGCTAGTGATGTTTTCCTTTTCATATTGAAAATGTTGTTGTTGTTGTTGTTCCTTTGGAAAAAATTCGTAAGAGTAATCGTTAGACCTAAAGCTCAATAAACGATTTTAAATTATCAAACAACTAGAATTTGTAAGTAAATTCAAGTATGATTTCAACTATCAAACATTTAGAATTTGTGTTTAAATCATAGAAAATCAACATAATAAATAACGAGGTCATAAAGAAAACTTTAATAAAATATTAAAATAAAAATTTTTTCACCAACACCAACTGTTTAGGCCTCAACCCTAAAGGTTAAAGAAAGTAATAGATTAACTTACTACTTTATCGACTCGTTCCAGTATCGATTCTCGATACACGAACGAGTCGCTCGATCGGCTTCTCCGACGAGTAAGTTTTTCGTTTTACTTGTGTCGTCACAAATTGATTTCCAAAAGCAGTAAACTTCATTTTGAGCAACCGCGTTAAATTTAATAATAAATTATATATTTCCACTAATTGGAAGCAATCACTTATTGATTGCCATCAACATAAATTTAGTTTTATTTAACGTTAATTTATATGCACTTCATGCAGTAAGAAGCAGCCATTAGTTATTTTCACCTATTGAAGATTTGCCGAACAAATAACACGTAAGAAATAAATATTGTACATATAACCTAAGCGAACTAATTACTGGTGTTGTGTTTTTTTTTTCTCCGTTTGCATATAAACCGAGCACAAATTGCCCGAAAGTTATATGCAAATAGCTCGACTTACCAAGATTGGCAGCGAAAGGCCAGCGCTCTTTGGTGAATCATAACTTCACCAGAACAGACCCAACTGATCTGCTCACCAACAACAACTCTGTATAAAGTCAATCATACAACAGACTAGACAACCTGTTTAGGAAATCGCTACATTTCCTCTTCAGTCATCTTGAGTGATTCAGCTGTGACCGACCCATTGCTTACGTTCCATATGATTTGACATATGGGCATTGATAAACTGGCGTTACGGACAATTTGTACAAACAAATATAAAAAAATAGAATGGAGAGGTCAAGTTCTTAAATTTTTTTTTATTTGTGTAATAATTAAGTTGCACTATATTTAGTAAAAACAGTGACAATAATCAACCCTAACGATTGATTGATTGAAGATATAAGCAAAAGTATGTGCTGGCGTTATGTTACAAAAAATGGAAGTGGTTTTTGACTTGGATTACAAAGTTTGCAAAAATATCTCAATCGAGCAAGACTTTTTGTATACAACTTTTTTTAGAAGGGTTTGAAATAACAAAAGTTTTTTTACCTAGTGATCAAATTAAAAAATCTTCTCTGGTTTTTTTTTTTAGGTTCGGTGTAATTGTCTGTGTGTATGAAATTCTGTATACAAAATTCGGTATTACAAAATTCTGCATTAACATAAAACTGTGTTAAAAAACTTTTGTACGCCAAAATTCTCCAAAATATGGACTAAGGACAACTAAGGTAAATAAGCTTAAAATAAAAACTTTCCATACAAAGGCAAATAATTTGATGTTAAAAAACACCATTTTGTATCCTAAATACAGTGAAAATGCTGAGAGCAGACTTTTTGAAAGCAAAATTTTAAAAAAATATTTTATTGACATACAGGCTTTTAGACAAACGATATTTTAAAAATACTGTAAAAAATTACAGCATTTTGACATTACAGACTTTTGACAAGCAGAAAACTGACCCTTTCCATTTTTTTTTATTAGGCTTTTTCACCTGACGTAACGTTACTTAAATTTCCAATGCAGTTTAATTGGGTAATTAAGTAATTAGGTATTTAAGCCATTATGTAATTATAAAAACAAATTCAATGTATTGAAATTTCCTTACCTTAACCATTTTTTTATTATCTTTAGCCAATGCCTTCCATTTTTATTAAAACAGAAAAGGTAACGAAACATTTACTAAACATTTACGAAAAAAAACTGCATTTGTGATACAGTGCAGTCGATTTGATCATCATGGTTAATAAACTTATGTAGAAATTGCTTCAATTAATAAAATTAAAATGTTTCTCTTAGATAATATCATTAAATAATAAGTTTTCATTTTTTGGTCACGCTACTTTTCTGTGGAAATGCCCATATGTGTTAATAAACTCATTTGAAACATATGAGATGCTGAAAAACAAGTGGATCTTATTTTTTGGTCTAGCCTTAAACTTTGTAAGAGTTGTGTAAGTATCAAAGTGACTCCTCCTTCTTTTTCAGGATACCCCTTTTGGTTAATCGATTATTCGGCCGATAATTACCAGGGGGCGTGACTTTTAGGCTAGACTTTAGGCGCTTGCTTGACTGATACCACAAGTGGAGTCACAACTTTTTAGTTAAGCTTTGCTTGAAACTAAGATTATAAATATTAATATTATATTTCTAAAATTATACAAAGATTGTATATTATTTTCTTATAAAAAACTTCCAAAATAATCCTTGAAAATTTGGCCGGAGCACCAGGCTGTATTGATTATTTTTTTTTTTATTATTAATTTCAAAATATTGTTGGCATTTAAGACTTGAGTCTTTTGCACGCCGCATTTTTAGAACAAATATCATTAGAATAATACTTATACACTAAACTATTTAAAATTTTATAACTAAGATTATTATCATTAATGACAGAAATTCTCAACTCAAAAAATGATATCAATAATATATTTTATTAGACATTAAGTTGGCATTCAAGATTTAATTATCATGTGCATGTCGCAGTAAAAAAGATATTTAAAACCATTGAAAACACTTTTAAAATATGTGCGATTGAGTATCAATTGCCTAAAGGCTAATCTATTTTAAACTAATTTTATATGGTTGGGCAGTGAATTCCACAGCCTTATTGCGCTAACCAAAAACAGTCTACTTGAGGCTGTATAATTAAAACGCTGTATTAAAAGATTAAGATTTCTACTTGATCTGCAGAATTGAAGTCTTGCAAAGAGATACCGTGGATATTGCGAGTATATTATTTTATGCAAGAAAATGCAGTTCCTTGCTTCGAAAAGATTGTTCAGACTACGGCCAAGTAATGGCATGAAAAATGAGGAGACATTGACATGTATCTGCAGATCATAGACAAAGCGAGCGGCATTATTCAAAGCAACTAACAGTTTATGTGAGGATTTCGAGTCCAGCTTGATTTTATTGTCATTAAAATCGGCAGGACAAGTTTACGTTTTGTTTCGGTGGGAAGAAACGGTGCAGTCATTCTTAAGTTTCTTAATACATAATAGACCTTATACAATATATAATAAGTTGGGGATTTGCCAGAGCAGACCACAGTGGGTCCCTTTTCGTCCCCCATTGGACAAAGGGTACTACTGCTCGAAGTACTCGTACGTGAGCATGCTCCTTGTGTAAGCATCCTTTGTCACCTCAAGCATGTCCTTATAGGTTAGTTGACCAATCTCGGCTTCGCCAATAAATGGGCGTCCCAGAGTGGTCAATCTTATGCTTGCCAGCGCCGGACACTGGCACAGAATGTGTGCTGCTGTTTCCGGCTCCTCTAGGCATAACCCACACGCATCGTCCTCGGTCAGAGTCATCTTCCCGAGATGGTACATGAAGGGACCGTGTCCTGTGACCAGTGCAGTAAGCCAGCTTAAAGTCCTTCGATTGTATCGGATAAATTTTGCTGCCTCACTACGAGACCACTTCACGGCCGCCTTTGATTGCCTGCAATTAACAGCTTCTTCCCACCTTTTACTGTGTTCCGAGTCCGTCCATTGTTTAATAAGGCCTGCCACCATATTGTCGCCTATGGCGATACGTGGTTCTGGTCCACAGAATTCTTCTGCTGATCCTGCTCTTGCTAAAGAATCAGCTTCTTCATTCTGTTCTATGCCAGAGTGTCCTCTCACCCACATAAGTGTGAGCTCATTCGTCTGGGCGCACCTATTGAGTTTTGTAAGACATTCTATGGCCAACCTGGAAGTGATGTCTGTCCGTTGCATACACCTAACCACAGACTGATTGTCGAGAGCGATGAAAATTTTCTTGCCACTGATCCGGCCATCTATCAGGTGGTCCAGCGCATGCACTACGCCAAGCACTTCTGCCTGGTATACAGACACAAACCTCCCCAACCTCAGTACACAGGATAGGCTTAACTCTTTTGAGTACACGCCTGCCCCGGCCCGGCCATTCATCAGAGAGCCGTCTGTGAATATACTGATATCGCCACCAGCGATTTCTTCACGAACGGCTCCATTCGTTAAAAGATTTTTATGACATTTTTCTGTTATTTTTACTCTCTGCCTTTCGTCCATAGGTATAAACGCCTCCCTGACATCTCTCTGTACAATATCAAGGATGCAAATATGACCATGCAGGGCCGTTGCCCCATGTCACGTAGCATTTCGCAACATCCTGAGGGCCGACAGCGCCGCTGTTTTCTTTATTTCTAAATCCAACGGCAGCATACCTAACAGAACCTCCATTGCGCTTGTTGGAGTGGTGCGTATTGCACCTGTTATTCCAACACACGGCAGCCGTTGGACTCTGTCCAGTCTCTTCTTAATGGTTTTCTGGCTGACTTTTGTCCACCAAATCACGGAAGCATACGTGATGACAGGTCTAACCATCATAGTGTAAACCCATTTCATAGCCTCTGGGTTTAGCCCCCATTTGAGACCACAAACGCGTCTGCACTGGAACAGAACCCTCTTGGCTCTTTGAATCCTATCTTCTACATGCTCGTTCCAGTTCAGTTTGCTATCAAGGGTTACCCCTAGATATTTAACTTTCGTGGATTTCAATGTTGATTTCAATGTTGATTTCAGCTCCAAAAAGTCTGAGTGGTTCTGTCCTCAGGCCAACCCTCTTTCTAGTAAAGAGAATATTGACCTTTAGAGACCTTACTTACACACATATTAATATGATCCTCACAGGAAAGAGATGAATTCAGGATTCAACCAAGGTTTTTTACATTTCTTACAACTTTTAACACAGCGTTATTTGGAATAAACGGAGGAAACTCGAGATTGAAAAAAGGTGTTTCGGTAATTGGCAGGACACATGATTTCGAGGGGTTTAGTGCAAGCATATTCTCCCTAGCCCATTTCACAACTAATTTTAAATCATCATTTACTCTTGCGCACAAATCCTCAACAAGCCCTGTGGGTCTTGACATATAGAACTGTAAGTCATCAGCATAAGCATGGGTGGATACATTCTCACATTTCACAAAAATGTCACTGATGAACATGGCAAGCCATAGTGGTAAAAAGACTGACCCTTGAGGGACACCGCAAGAGATTTGCCTATTCGCAGATAAGTTTTAGCCTAAGCCGACTCTTTGGGACCTTCCATTTAAGTAACTACTTATAAGGCGAACTGATGGCTCAGAAAATCCAAACTGCATTCAAGTTTTTTACATAAGATATTATGGTTTACAGTGTCGAAAACCTGAGAGAAATCGAGAAGGCAAAGCAAGGTCATCCAAGATATTAACTATAGCTGCTGAACAACTATGGCCTTTACGGAAGTCTGACTGAAAATCAGACATGAGGCCCAGAGATAGGATATGTTCACTTATTTGCTCCGCCATAAGAGCCTCGCATGCTTTCGAAATCGATGATAACAAGCTGATTGGTCTGAAGTCACCAGGCTCGCGTTCATTTGCAATTTTCGCAATCGGAGCAATTGAAGCCACTTTCCAGCTGGCAGGAAAGCACGAGGTAGTGATGCTATGGTTGATGATATGAGCAAGTGGACTGACCACATGGGGCAAAATAAGCTTAATGAACTTGATCGACACACCGCCTTCACCAGTGGAACTCGAACTGATTTTTTTAACGCAGCGGGAAACATCTAGTTCATTTATAGCTCTAAAATTAAAATAATACGGTAACTCAACAGGCACTATGCTATTAATGTATTCGGCATTATCATCTCTCAACGAGCTCGCAGTGAAAGAATCATTCAGTAGTTTTGGATCAGTGCGGCAGATTTCAGAGCCTTTTTTGCAGATACCAATACTTTTTAGATTTTTCCATAATTGTTTAGAAGATAGATTTGGGCTTAGTTTAGATATATAATATTGTTTTTTGGATAGTCTAACTGCCAAGGTAGCTTCATTCCTTGCTTGTCTAAATCGTTCCCAATTGGCCTCAATTGGATGTCGTTTCCACTTGTTATAGACTTTGTAACGTTTTTCTATGATCAACTTAACATTCATGGTTAGCCAGGGGAAGGTTGTGTTGGTGACCTGTCGCGTACACAGGGGAACATTGGATTCAAAAAGATTAAAGATATTATAAAAAAAAACTATCCTTAAATTATCCTATTATCCTTAAAAAAACCAAAGGTTCCTTTGTTCGCAACCGGTACCATTAAGGACCAGAATTGCTCCTTTTGAACCTCCTTCAGGAGTCATCCGGATTTACGTGTCCTAACCTAACCTAAAGAATTATGATCTAAGTCAAAGAACTTTCTTATAAATTGTTAGTTGTTGACAATACGGAATCAGCCGGAACATTTCCAAAATCATGTCCTGTAAAACATAAAATGTTTGGAAATATTACTGTTAATGTACTATATTTATTCATAATGACTTTACAGGAAAGTGTTTCGAGTAGTACCACTGGCTAACGTAAAAAAAAATTTAAAACATATTTTTTGTAGTCTCTAATAATATGGGATAACGTATAAACAAAAATTATAACCTTGTAAAACAACTTTCAAATTGATTATGGTTTTTCAAAAAACACAAAAATGCAAGTTTCTCCACCACAATGAGCAACGCGTTTCTTTTTTCGTACGTAAGGCAAACGCCTTTCCCTTTGCTTAATTTTTCAGCAAACTGTTGCATCGTTGTTGTTGCAGCTGCTACTGAAGTGCACACAAGTTACAGCAACACCGTCAGCAACATGTTGGAAAGTGCTTTTTTAAGTGTCACTTAATGATGATATTTTTATTCAATTTAACATTTCGCTGCTCATCATTGTATTACTTTTTTTGGCAAAGTGCACATTTGTGCATAGACAGACAGATAGTTAGATAAAAAAATCAGATAGATATACAGACAGACAGTTAGACTGGGCAGTTAGGCAGCTAATTAAAGAAAGAAGACAATTTAAAAGATTTTCGGGAGCATTTGCTCTTAGAATTGAAAAACCGAAAAATTAGTGTATAGCTTCTTTGTGAAAATAATTTTTCCCTTTTTAAAACTTTATTTTGCACATAATTTAATGTCTAATTGTCTTAAAGTATGGATTATTTCAATTCTATATGAAAATTATTAAAATTGACACCAACTCTGGTATTGCTTTAGTTATAATTCTTGGTTATTGTTGCCTTTATTTGATTGTTTATGCCAAGTTTGATTGTTTGGTTGTTAAGAACAATTAGTTATCTATGCAAATGAAATAGAAGGTAAGTTAACGACTTCTTTTTTTAGAATTTTTTAAAAATATTGTGTTCTGAAACCGAGTTGCCAGTCCAAAATAAAATAAAGCAATAAGAAAATGATCAATTTTATCTGATTTTTCTATGAAATTTGAATTTTTGTACTTCTAGTAAAATTAACTGATAACTTTATATCCATATTTTTTAAACTTTTGTGTATCTACGTATTTAAAATTGAGATTCAAAAAGTTTGGTTTAGCATTTAAATTTGCTGAACATTAAAAACTCGAAAAGTTTCTTTTAACTTATTATCGCACTTACAAATGCAACAGCAACAAAAAGCAACAATAGCGTCAAAGACAAAACAAGTAAAACGTAAAAACGCTTTAAATATAAACGCGCTTTTATGCAAAAACTTGGTCAATAAATTATGACTTTGCAACAACGGTTGCTGCTTAAGCTTTTGTTATTATTGTGCTTTGAATAACGCCAACTATATTTGGTTATATAACTTTTAACATAAATTTTGCAAATACAAAATTTGTAAGTAATGCTTTTCGGAAATTCGGCACCTTCTCCTACAAAATAGCAAATTTTTTATTTTTTCTAGTAGACAAGTTTTCTAAATATTGCAACAACAAATTCATTACGCAATGAATGCTTGCTTATGCACGCGACATTTTGTCAAATATTTACTAGCCCATGCATGGGACAGACACACCCACACACACTAAATCACTTTATGTGCTGAGTATATTGCATTATGTATGCATGCGACTTTGTCCAGTTTATTAGTTTATTGTTTGCCATATATTGGATAAATTCCAAAGATAATTAACCACAAGAACTTGAGAAGCTTTTGCTTGTTGCTAAAGTGCAAATGTGCTCATTTTTGTGGCCTCAATTAAGCTGTTTTGATAAAATTTCTTAGCTTAAGGTAGTAGTCTAAGGACAGACATAAGCGAGGCGTGCTTGTTCTTTGAGAACCGTCCTGGTTACTTCATACAAGTGCCCGCCTCTTCATATCTCAGTTTTGATATAACAAACTGATCAATTGAGAACTTTTTTAAAAAAGTGCATTTAAACTTAAATTATAATTGAAAAATTAGGTCCTGATTGTAGTACAAAAATCAGACAAGAGTTCCGGTTTAAGTGAAAGATGACTAAGTAAATTTCCTGCAAGGACTGTTTAGTTCTTTAACTACACAAAAAAAAGCGTTTCCATTTCTGATTTCATATTTAACTTCCCCTTAAAAATTTGCGGATACAATTAAAATAGGGAACCATTTTTAAACTAGAAAAAACATTTTCGCAACAAAAAATCTCTTAGATCGACCAATCCCTTACAACATAGAGACATATGACATAAAATATTCACTTGCCTTCTCTCTAATTCCTCTTTAACACATTTTGCTTATATAATTTATGGTACTTAGCAAACGGGATATACTAACTTGATTGAACATAGCTTTTTTAAATTTTTTTCTTCAGAATTATTTTTCTCCTGCTAATTTCCAATTGCCAATTGATTCAATCAATAGTGAAGTAAGTGGAAAACATAGAAACTTTATTATGTTTTCAACGAATTATTCACAATCAGTTCTTTGTAATTTTAACTTCGCTTTCCGAAAATTGTGAATAAAATGATACAAATATTTTTTTATTGATATCGCCCACTAAACTGCTTAAAAATAAAAATTATTTTCGTTGGAATATGTAGCGATTTCCGAAACAGACTGTCTAGTCAGCTAAGTGATTGACTCTATACAGAGTTGTTGTTGTTGTTGTTGCCTTCTTGAAAACTCACTTGATCTAAAAGCTCACAATCTTAATTCATGTAACTATTCAATAGATCATAAAAATTAATTAACTGAACTATGGCAGAGCACGGCCAAATAAGTTTAATTAATGTCAAATTATTTAAATAAATCTAATAATTGATCAATTTTTCGGTCAAAGTCATGTGTAATTGAACATTTGGTTGTGAAAATAGCCACCTTTCAGTTAGAACACTAGCTTCTGGCGAAGCAAAAACTCGTTTCATTTCTATGGTGCATTTCGACAAACAATTGAACACCAATGAATATTGAAATAAATGAAGAAGCAACTAGAACAGATGGCAACCCTTGATAGAGTTGATGGCGGTGATCTAAAATGGCCTCCTGCTTTGAAGTGTCATATGATTAGCAGCCATACAATTCATAAGAATGAATTAGAGGATCTGTACATTCATATGCTAGTTTAAACAGTGAGTTGATCACAGCTTAATCACTCAAAGACTACTGATGAGGAATATGTAGCGATTTCCGAAACAGACTGTCTAGTCAGCTAAGTGATTGACTCTATACAGAGTTGTTGTTGTTGTTGTTGCCTTCTTGAAAACTCACTTGATCTTAAAGCTCACAATCTTAATTCAAAAATTATTTTCATTTCCTTATTTTGTTACCGGAATTTTACTAAAATTCTTTTAACAAACGCAGACAGGACGAACCAAACATTTTTTAAACATTAAAAAATATTTTATAAATTATTCTTCGACTCTATTCTCTGTAAGAAAGCTCTATATATATTTCTTTTAAGGGCAGGTTCTCATGAAGCTCGACCAATAAAATCCAATTTTATTTATTCTTTTTCGATAGCTTATGATGTGTAGCATATGTTTCCAAAGCGGTTTGGCCAATAACAATATCATAAAAAAATTATCGAATACGAAAGAAAATCATATTTTTATTAACGCACCCGAAACAATCGTTAAATGTGCCTCTACACTAGGGCTGCCATACGTCCTGGTTTTCCAGGATTGTCCTGGTTTTAGACCAATTTTCCTGGTGTCCTGGTCCACCCTTAAATTGTCCTGGTTTTTTGATACAGGTCAATGCAGACAAAAATTTTATTTTTGCTGATTTTTGTTATGAACAGAGTTTAAGCTTTCTGTTATAACGCTGTTTACGTGAAGCAACTAATCGATTTCAATAAAGTTAAACGAGAGACAACTCTGATTTAAATATTGTTTCAATTAGTTGCTGTAAAAATGTCCACCGTGTAAACAACTTTTATAAGTTATCGAAAACCGATTACAAATTGTTTTCTCTAACATGTTAAACATCTGTTTTCATTTGTGCATTGCTGGTTTCGCGTTGAGCTGGAGTTTCAATTTCTGGTGAGTTTTCATATATATTTTTATTTTATTTGTTTAAAACATTAATTTTTATTTTAAAGGAAATGCCTAAAAGACAGTGCAAGTTCCTGGACAGGTACACGACTGAGTGGAGTTTTATAAAAAGAGGCAAAAATGATTATGAAGCTCACTGTATGGTATGTTGAAGTGATATTTGCATTGGCAATGGCGGTAAGGTAAGCATTCAAGACCATATCAAAAGCGCTAAACATTCATCCAAGTTATCTATTACATCACAGTCAAAAGAAATTTGTTCTTTTATGATTAAAAAAAAAATACAAAACTTGAGCGTTTGATACATGTTGCAGAACTAACGAGCGCCTTCAGGATAATAAATCATCATCAGTCATTCAACTCTATGGATTGATTGTTCAACAAAACTGGATTCCTTATTATATCCCGATTCAGAAATTGCTTCAAAACAATCTAACGCCAGAACCAAAGCTACTGCTCTTGTAAGGAATTTTTTGGCACCACACTCAGTTGCAGAATTTATCTCAGTGCTTAGATATGTTCCATTCTATGGAATATCTACTGATTCCAGTAACCACAAAGCTGAGAAAATCTTCCCTCCTCTTATCCATTATTTCACCGAAACGCATGGCTTAAACATTAGACTACTAAAAATAAGCTCATTGCCCAATGAAACATTAGACACAATTGCAGGATTTTGCGTCGATTCCTTAAAAAGTGCTGGCATTCCACTGGAAAATCTAACTGCATTTGGAGCTGATAATACAAATACTAATTTTGGGGGTAGACAAAGGCATGGCGTAAATAACATTTTTTACATGTTGAAGGGCGTATTGGGTAGACACATAGAGGGAATTGGTTGCTCGGCTCATATTCTTCATAATACGCTTTCAAGTGCTGCAGATGTGCTCTCAATTGATGTTGAATCAGTTGTCCTGAAGATTTTTAAGTATTTTTGTATATACACGGTAAGAACTGAGCGCCTTAAAGAGTTCTGTGAAAATGCAAAAAATACGTTTAACACAATCCTTTCACATACAAGGATTCGGTGGTTGTCATTACTGCCTGCAATAGAGCGTATATTGCAACTTTGGAAACCTCTTCAAGAATTTTTTGAAGTTGAAAAAGGAGCACCTAAATTAATAACCGACATTTTTTCAAATCCGTTAGCAGAAATATACTTTACGTTTGTACACAGTCAAGCATTCGTTATTGAAAAACAAATTAAAAAAATTGAAAAAATAAATATTACGGTAATGGAAGTTCAATTTATTGTAAATGATACTCTACTTGATTTAAAAGAGAGATTCAAAAACAATTTTATAGGAATGCAAACACAAATAGCTTTGAATGTCTTAAAAAAAAGTGCTTTGGATGAAAACCAAATACCAGCTTTTGAAAAGGATACTAAAAACTTTTTTACAACTGCAATTGCTTACTTAGAAGACTGGCTATCCCCATTAACAAGATATGAAATTTTTAATTGGATGACATTGCATAATATTCTTGAACGGACGGAAATTCAAAAAACAATTACTTTTTTGCATGAAAAAAATGTATTCATATCTGATGAATGTTTCGAAGAAGTTCTATATCTTAAATCATTTTTATATAAAAATCAAGAAGCTTTAAAAACAAAAGATACATTAGAAAAGTGGGTATATTTTTTCGAAAAAACTTCTGAACAAGAAAGAAAGAAAAATTTATTAATGATGGTACAATATTTATACGCAATGCCGAGTCATAACGCTCACGTAGAGCGTGTCTTTTCTTTAATATCTGCACAATGGACTAAAGAAAGAAACTCTTTAAAGACTGAAACACTGGAAAGCATTATTCAGTGTAAATTTAATTTTAATATGACATGCTGTGAATTTTATAATTATATAAAAGATGAGGACGAAGTTCTACAGAAAGTGCAATCTTCACAAAAGTATTGAGATACATATTTATAATATTTTAATGATCTTTTTAAATGAATTTTTATTTCTGCTTATAGTTTTGTTATGTATGAATTACATGTTAAGTTTTGTACTTATTGTTGAATCTAAAATATATGTTTGATACATGTATCAAAATAATGTTCGTTTGTGATTTGTATTATAAGGGTCCTGGTCGATGGGTTCAGACTTCTGGCAGCCCTACTCTACACTATATGTTTCATACATATGACATGTCAAAAATTACAAATAGCTTTTAGCTACAGATAGTGTGGAACATATGAAAATGTCGTTTTGAAATTTCGTTTGTATTTGCGCCTGTAAATTTTTGAATTAGAACAGTCTCTAATTTCGTATGTTTTTCCATCTGTACAAAATGTCAGTTTGATAAATTTTTTATGTGAAAATAGAAGAAAAGGCAAATTTTAAGATATTTATTCAGTAAATTGATTTTTAATGAATTTATTCTTAGTTTGAATGACCAAAGGAGGACACTTTAGAGCTTTACGGCTTACAAAAATTTCAAAAGCTGTATTTTATTTTCAAATTGCGTGTCAGATAGTGTGGACACAAAAGAAAAAACTGAATGACAAAAACTAAATTTTGGCACACAGATGAAATTCGGTATGTAATTTTTTTGACATGCCATCTATATGAAACATATAGTCTGGGGGCACCTTAACCAAATCTTAAAACGCGTTTTCTGAAAAACCATGTTTTTCAAACGGGTCTCCACGATATCTCTATGGATTGACTTAATTTTTTTATTTTAAAGTACTCATGTATAGAAATTCCCAATCCCAAACCTAAATTTAGATAATATAAACCGGTTTTTTTTAGAGAAATTTATAGAGCGAAAAATTTTAACAAAAAAACACTACTTAAAATTCAATTTTAATTCAATTCAATTTTATGAAGACTTTTTTTAATTACAATTCAGTCATTACAAAAAAGTTACTTAATAGGTAGATTTAGAACTGTTTATGTTTTATTCTAAAGAAAATTATATGGGAAAAAGAAACCTACTTTATTTAAAGAGTGAATACAAATGATTGTGATAAAAACAAAGCTTGCTCGCGGCTATAGCATTTGGTGATAAAGGAAACAAGAAAACATTAATTCAAATCTCCGCTGTTATTGTTATTTTCAAAGTTTTATTGATATTTTAGGTTGAAGCTCCAATAAATATAATATTATTTGGGAGACCGTTTGGGCATCTTTTTTTTTCAACGCGACGTTTGAATGGGTATTGATACTTGACATTACACTTTTATGCAACAAAAAAATATTTTCCTACGTTTAAGGCCTTTTCCACACTTGGTCAACGCAATTCCAAAGCAACTTCAACGCAACAGCATAAAAGTTGAAAATCAAACATTTTTATGCACAATAAAATAGATACGCATTTTTTCATAACCAACTTTGACCTTGGAATGATCTTTCGTATTGTTTTACGCAGTCAAAGTCACGATTTGTAAGTAATATATTTTTTGAACGACCCTCGTAAATTTTTGGAAAGAGATATTTCTGTACAGTTAAAACCATATCAAAGAGCATTAAATGAAGTTTAATTCTCAGTTAGGTTTTCTCTAAAGTATTGATTTTTGGAGGTAAAAGAGCATTTCAAATTATTTTTCAAAGTATTTTTCAAAGCAAGTGACTAGTTTTCTTCATTGCAATTACATTTTCAGACGGATTGACACGCTAAAATATAATATGTTCAGAAAAGTGAATACATTTAGCTTAAAAAATCCAGCACACTTTTGGCAGCTGCATTACTAGAAAAAACATAATAGTATTTTTTAATGTTGTTAAAATTTACAGCCCTATTCTGGAAACTTGACAATCGTCAACCAGTATTTTTATTATTTGTATGTGTTTGTTGTAATTTTTTTATTTCAAAACAAAATTTGAAGCACAAAAATAATAAATTTTGATAAAAATTGTCAACTGCTTTTCAGATATTGACAATTTTATTAAAAATGTTGTTTTTTGAGCTTCAAATTTTGTTTTGAAATAGAAAAATTACAAGAAATACATAGAAATATTAAAAATACTGTTTGACTATTGTCAAGTTGTCAGAATAGGGCTGTAATTATCGTTTTGAAAAGGCAACCAAAACACAAAACGCTTATGCACAGAACGAAAAAAGAAACCGATTTTCTGGAGTGTATGAAGTTTAATATAACATTGTTTTCCGAACTTAATTAATTTTTTTTTAATTTTTTGATCCTCATGGGATATATCAAATGGAAATTTTTTTGCTCGAGCTGGACTTTTTTCTTTCTCATTTTGTTGTAATCCGTAAAATGTCTTGAGATCATTTTTCGATGCCGTCTTTTTTTGGAATTTTGAAGGCCTTATAAACTTTCAATAATTAGTTTGTGCCAATAGAAACACATTCCTTAACACTCTTATTTTTATCTTGTATCAAGTATAGTAGTCTAGCGAAAACGTCTTTTTTACAAGGGAGCATCTGTTCGTTGAGCATTTTTTTTCTGCCTACAATAAATAAAATTATATGAAAATTGGAATTATCTTATTTTATTAAACGAGCAATATTTATTTGTATATTTGTTTGTTTGTAAATGAGTTCTCGAAAACGGCCCAAGCGATTTTGATGAAATTTTCATTAAAAGAGTTTTCGGAGGAGAAAAATCGATCAAACTGGGTTTCATTTCTGAGAAAATTCGTGTAGCAGCGCATCCAATGTGCGATTGACGAATGACCGATTTACGAAGCCAAAATTATTTTATTCGGAAAATAGTTTATATTGAAGTATGTTATTTGATTTTAACACTGTATGACCATTGTAACATATTCAACATTATTCAACATAGCAAAAAAAAAAATTTGATTAGCTGCGCACATTGGGGTATTGGACCTATTTAGGCGGCCAAAATTATTTTATTTGGTAAAAAGTTGCTAGTATGTTAAAAAAAGATCATATACTAATAATTTTTGCCGATTTTCGTACATTTAATGGCGCTATACTTACTTTTAAACTATAAAGTGAAAATTTTGTTATTGTAAAGAAAATAATTGTTTATCGATATACAATCTAAAATAAAAAAAATTTAGATACATACATTGATTTTGGCGGGAAGCCGGGCTAAGCTGGACTTTTTAAACTAAATGTATTCACATTATACTAAATGTATTCACTTAAATATTATATTTTAGCGTGTCAATCCATCTGAAAATGTGCTTGCAATGAAGAAAATTAGTCACTTGCTTTGAAAAATACTTTGAAAAAATTTGAAATACTCTTTTGCCCAAAAAAATCAATATTTTGGAATATAGCCAACTGTAAATTAAACTGTATTTAATGCTCATTGATATGGTGCTAATTGTTCTGAAATATCTCTTTCCAAAAATTTACGAGGGTCGTTCAAAAAATATATTACTTATAAATCGTGACTTTGACTGCGTAAAACACTACGAAAGGTCATTCCAAGGTCAAAGTTGGTTATAAAAAAATGTGTATTTGTTTATTATGCATAACAATTTTTGTGCGTTTTTAGAGCGTAAAACAGTTATTTTAAGAGATATAGAGTAAATAAGCCAATTACAATTTTTAAGCCGTTTTTGGGCCTTTAACCCCAGTGGGTTTTTTCCACTACCGAAGTCCAATTTTTTATGCAGATCTTATTTTTTGGCTTCAATCTAACAGAAAATGAGTGGGGAATGAACAAAATCAGAAAAGGCACATTCCATATGTTTAATGGGTGCTCTAATACACAGGCTAGCAACTTTTGTTGGAGTTGCGTTGACCAAGTGTGTAAAAGGCCTAGGAATCAATAAATAACTTTAAACAAACTCAAAGATTTCAATTACTTTCTTCTATGAAAAAAAATCAAGAACATCACCGTGTTTTTGGGGCTCTAGATGAGAACCTGCCCTTAATAAGTTTTTTACTCACTAAGCCTTACATATTTTTTTTTATTATGTTGACTTTATATGATTTAAATACAATTTCTAAATGTTTGATAGTCATTCTTGATTTGATTTTAAATACAAATTCTAGTTGTTTGATAGTTTATTATCGTTTATTGAGCTTAAGGTCAAAGTTACAACAATTAATTGTTCTAACGAATCTTTCCAAGGAAACAACAACAACAACAAAGTTTTTTCAATATGAAAAGGAAAAAATCACTAGCTGATCTTATTGCACAATTTCTGCCCGGTTAAAGGCGTCATCAGAAATCTTTGTGATTTTTTTTATTTTTTTTCTTTAACCCACTAACCGCGGCTCCCAAACGCTACGTATGATTTTTTTTAAAAATTCTAGTGCTTTCTTATATTGATCACATAAACCACCACATCAAATTTCAACTTTGTATCTTTCACCGTAGTCAAGATATAAGTTGGGTATAAAAATACCCAACCGCCGTTAATGTGTTCTAAATGGGCACAAATTCCTTCTGCCCATAGCACAGTTTTATATCAGGAATTTTCTATCAATAGCAGGTATAGTTGGCTAAGAGAGCTTTTACATTTTGTATATATATAAGATTTTTACATATGATAATTAAACAAATTTTTCTGATTTTTATTGTTAATCACTTTTTATTTTGAAAATGTTCTAGTAAAATTAAAAAATTTTTGACACACTCCAAAAACAATTTAAAGCTCTATGTTTCCTTAAAGCCACACACGAAAAAGTAAACACTTAGCTCTTACCAATCTTGAGATATGATCAAGTCTGCAGAAGCATTTTCATGGGATAAAATACCCAACCGCGGTTAACGGGTTAAAAAAGTTATTGCTGAAGGATTCCGCTGCACGGTATTGTATTTTAGGCTGGCTCATCAGATAGTATTTGCGTAATGTTTTATATTTTTTTATTCTAAAATCAACTTATCTTAAATGATTTATATGTATAGAAGTGGATCTGCTAAATTTTCGTTGATGTCTTTGAAGAAGACCATCCGTTAATCTTTCAATTTCCGAGCTAGGATGAAAATGTTATTTATAGCTGGTCTAAAGTTGAATGTCGTTAGCCAAAATCGAATACCAAGTAGATCCAAAAATTACACAAGCAAGGATTTAGTCGTCACTCAAAAGCTGTCTGATTACCATGGCAGGCAATCGCGCTGGTAAGTCAAACAATTTCAGATATAGAAACGTGTCTTTCACGATGACAATTTGTAATACGTTGCATTGTGATGCGTAACGTTAACTTGCATTACAAGTACGAAATGCTAGACGAGACGCTTGAAAACGTTTGCCAATAACATAAAAATAAGTGCAAGTCAACTAGAAAAAAGTCAGGGAAAAAAGAAAAAATAACGTGAATTGAAATGAAATCGAAATTGAAACATTTGATTATATGTTTTTTATATTGGGTTTTTTATAGTTAACATGTTTTTATTTTATGGCTTAAGAGCTTTTTTTTTTCTTTTTCTCTAACAGCTGTGACTCGATGACTGTGAAACATCACGATGACAGACAGATGAGCAATTTATTGCAAAACAGGAACATCGTAAATGTATTTGTAAATACAGCTGGTGACGTAAAAGTAACATCAGCACTTAGTCACATCAATAACGGAATTGCTTAAAGAATTCCGTTAAAGAAATTTTGGGGAACATTTATTTTATTTACATTCTTTTAATTACATAATACCTTTAAAAACGTCCGAAATGTACGAAAATGTTTAAATATGAGAAAATGTATTGTTAAACATTTAAAAATAAGTTTTAATTTTGCACTTTGTGTTGAAATCACATTTTTTAAGCAATAAGAACGTAATAGCAATATACTAAAAAATTTTTGCGCAATATAAGCCATTATACACAGTGTTGCCATTTTAGCTTTTTCAGGCTAGATTTAGCCTGTTTTTTAGCGGATTAGCCTGTAAATTTACGGTTTAGCTTCATGGCTTTTTTTTAGCCTTTTTGCCTTTTGAAAATAGCTTTTTTGTCTTTTTTGGCTAAGTGTCAAAAACGTAGTTTAACCCTGTAGTTCGGTGGTCCAACTACTTGGTATGAGAATTCACATATCCTAAGTGGTAGGGCCTAGTATTTTGAAAGTCCTTTTAACACATCGATGTTATTGACAGGGGCGAACGGACCTAACGTCCATTACCATGGGTCTTACGATTTTTTTATCCCATTCGACCATATCAGTAAAGGGCATGTCCAAAGGGATATGCTGCCATCAGCCAAACTACAGAGTACTAATAAAAAAATTCTGTCGCCGTATTTTACTACGCAATTAATTTCCGATATCGAAAATAGTATTTACAGCATAATAATAGACGAGTCTACTGACATTTCTGTAAAAAAACGATACTATCGTAATAGCCTATAACAATTTTTTTTAAAAAATATCTTTTTAAAAATGCTTCGTAAGTTAAGTAAAGCTAATTTTAAAGGGCTAGGGGCAGCAGGACCTTCAAAGTGATGGACAACATTTCAAAACTTTTAATTTGAATTATTTTTTTTAAAATTCATGTTTTAGAAGTTTAGATCTGGTGGGTGAGTACTAGAACGGAGTACTTGATGTCAATGACCTTTGGAGCAAAAAAATTTACCTCCTTAAGACACAAACATCGATATATGTATCATACTTTAAGATCAAACTCTAAATGCCGAAGCTATGACGGAAAATTTGAAAAGGTTCCTACGTTCGGCAAAATAAATTAAAAAAAATTTTAAATACTTCTACTGGAATAATTGAATTACTTTCATACGAAAAGGTAATTATTTTATGCGAGCTTCAATTTTCTGACATAAGTGGTACATAAGGATGGTAAGAACTGAGATTTGGTGAATAAGTACTAGGACGGGGTACTTGAGTTCAATTACCTTTAGAGCAAAACAAAAATATTTTTCTCAAGACAAAAATATCGATATACCATACATTAAGATCGGACTTTAAATGTCGAAGATATGACGAAACGTTTGATAAAAGAATTACCTTCCAAAAATGCTTCGCATTAGATGGTGTACGGCGAATTTGTTCTTGCTACACAGTCTAGTACCTATATTACAAACAAATTTATGTTAAAAATTAAATAAAAACCTTAAATTGTATGAAATTTATCTGCTTGTTTTTTTTAGCTTGTTTTTTTCAAATCATTTAGCTTTTTTTGACTTTTTTTTTTGGCAGGTTTAGCTTTCTTTTTATTTAAGCTTGTCACCACACTGATTATACATACAATTTTTAAGAATTTTTGCCATCTAAGAAAGAGATATACTATTAAAAATTCGTATGAAAGTATGTTTTCGAGATATAAATTCTTTAAATTTTCTTTATGTCACGTTTTGCTAGTATTAAATGCACGAATATGACAAATGAAACCAATCAAATTAAAAGCAAATACATTTTCTGTTTGTTATAAATATTTATGCTAAGTCAGTGTCGGGCAGCTTGGCACACTTTATATTAGGGCTATTCCCAGTTACGGGCAAATAGCTTTGCAAATGTATGCCCTACCAAATATTTGCCATCAACTGTGAGCACACTTTTTAGAACACTGTTGCAAACAAAACTCACAGCTGTTTTGGAGGAAAAAAAAACAACACGAACAGTATTTGTGGTGTTTTTCATTATTATTTATCAAAGTGTATTATTTATCAAAGTGAGTTCCATATCATAGTCTATTAATTTTGTTTTATTAGCGGCGTTTGGTTAAAATGTGACAGCTGATTGATTGGCAAATAAGTTTTGCCCATGCTCGACTGTATGCAATACGATTTTAGTGTTGCAAATTTGACACAGTCGGGCAAATGCAAATCTGTACATTTTGTTGTTGTGTTGAAAATATTTGCCATCATATTTTGCAAATGCCACGATGCCACGCTATTTGCCCGTAATCGGGAATAGCCCTATTGTGTTTGTGCAGTAAAATATGTATTCATCTCACCTACAGAACGATCAAAGCTTCAGTGTTCAAGCCAATGTCAAGCAGATAAGGTCTGAGCTTGCGTGTTCCTAGAATATATTATATTATATCTGTGTCAATAAGCAATAATAGCTTAAGTCTATTTAAGACAGAACTAAGTTATTGGTATAGTTGTGTTCCACGTTTATATCATTATGAGCACACAAAATCTAGAACTTCTAGCATCACCTTAGCCAAAGATATGACGCAAAAACAAAAGACCCTTTCATATAACTAATATGGCGATTGAAAACTTTGAAGCAAGATTTCTGGAAACTTTGAAATAAGACTTAAGCTGTTATTGCTCATCGACACAGATATAACGTAAGATAACACTATATCTATTAAATTTTATGTATGCAAAATTTTTGGAAGTATATATGAAAATTTTTTTTATTTTTAGAAAAAAACGGCATGGCGCAGTATCAAAAAGGTAAAATTAAAAAAAATTATGCATTACAAGGCATTACGACAATTTGCATGGCCAATGTAAGGTGATTGTGGGGCATGCGTTGGAGAAATTAATTAATTATTTAAAAGCGTCTATAATGAAAGCATCTTACGCTGTCAGTTTGGCCTTGGCAAAACACAATAATTAACATAAGTACAATAAAAAAACATAATTGTTTTTTACTATTAGCCTGCCTTTTTACATTTCTGTCTGTTTAACTGTATTTCACATTATCCGTCCGACGGTCTGTTTCCTTTTGACATTCCGTCTACTACTTATTTATTTAATTTCGCAATACAAACCCGAGCATGGTATAATTATTTGACAAGGTAGTAGCGTAGACTGGTTTTTTTCTCACGAGCGGCGATGGGTAGTTGTCAAAATTAGCTGTTCATGCAATTAATCAAAAAATGTAAAAAAATAAGCAATGACTTAAACATAGCCAGTCAATCGCAGCAAACTAAAAACATTCCAATAAACTTCGCGAACAAATTTAATGAATCAAAAAAAGATAAAATAGCTAGTCAACAGCAGCAAACTACAACTCGGCTACCTTGTCAAATAATTATACCATGAACCCGAGCAAAAAGAGATCCCATATTGCCTAGTAAGATTTCTGCAAAAAGTGCTTTAGCACTACTTTGTTTTCCGTGTGATTTTTAAAGCGCTCATTAATACATACTCAAGATGAGAAAGTATAGGTGTGCAAAGCTGTCCGACACCCCAGTGGGCATTTTAGCGAGTGCTACGCAAAAAGAGGCATGCTAGCACTGCTATTATTGGCGTCAATACACCTTCCATGATCACTGCATTCATGAGTACTTCGGTAAGGCCTACCTTTTGAAGGTCCTTATTCTTTTCATATTATTTTATATGAAAAAATTTACAAAAAAAATTCCAAAAAAATATTTAAATACACATAACAGTTTGTAAAAAAATGTAGATTTAAAAAAAACAAAAAATTTTTTTTTTGTCCGAGTTGGGTCTCGAAGCCGGGAATATGAAAATATTTATATGGAAAAACTCCAAGTCTTTTCTTATATTTTTGTATGAAGAAAATTTATAAAAAAATTCAAAAAAAAAAATTTTTGAATACACAGAACAGTTTGTAAAAAAATTTAGATTTAAAAAAAATAAAAATACAATTTTTTTTCCGAGTTGGGTCTTGAACCCGGGCTCCCGAAAGAGTACTTTCATTTGTATTGATGCAAAAAAAGCAATTGATTCTTAACAACCAAGGTAGGCGAGTGGGTAAGAGGTTTGACCGCCGACTGAGAAGACCATGGTTCAAATCTCAAATTGTTAGTCGTTTGTTATTTGAGGTTGATATTTTTATTGCTTTTCCTTCTAACGTGACTTCTCGAAAGAGTGCTTCTGGCAGGTCTCTTTTGAGCAAGGAGAGCAGAAGGCCTGACAAATTTTCCCATTTCATATAAAAAAGCAAGTGTAATTGTATATGAGTGCGGCAGTACTCTAAAATCCATTCGAAGGCCTGCTAGCAGCGCTGCCAATGCCTGCTGGGACTGTGCTTAATTAATACATAAAATAATTTCTGTTAAAATTTCAACCGACAAACGAAAGCAGAAAATTCGATAAATCAAAAAAGCCAAAAATAATCTATTTTTGTATTATGTGTGTAGAGCAGGAGTGCGAAAAAGGCCACCCATGTGCGAAGAGCTTTCACACGCATTTGTTGCCATGAAAATAAAAAAGCTTTCAGTAGCTATCCAGACTTCAAGCAGAGATGTTGCGGTGGCTCGCTGCTTAAAATGTTCTTGTTTTTACGTAAATGATGCACAAAAAAAAAAAAGAGACACAAACTGAACAAAGATGAAAGACTAGAAATGTGTTTTTACTGAAAAATGTTTATTGCAATTTTCAGAACACAAACGCCCATGGTATCCTTGAAAATTTTATTTGAAGATCTTTTTTTTTTTGGTAGTTGCTTTTCGAAGTTGGTAGCCGACGTTGCTTTTGCTTAAAACAAATTTAAAATTATTTCCATAAATTTTTAAAAACCATTTTGTTATTACATCTGTTCATAAGACAATTTAAAATCATGTTCAAAAAAAATTTTAATATCAGTAACTCGAAACAGTTTATTTCAAAAAACAGCAACAATTTATTTGATTGCCAGTGACTTACTCGTGACAAGAATGCACGTAACTAACTTTATTGATATCAACACCTGCTTAATTAATGGCACGCATCTGCGGCGTGTTGATTTCTATTCGCTGGGTTCTGGTTTCCGTTCTTAACACTCCAGCACACACATACACCACATAGACACATACTCATAAATGTCTCACACTTGAAGTCGTACAGACATAATTCGATTGCTTGAGGAAATTGAAATTGTTGGAAGTATGTATCAGGCATTTATTAGTATTATTGTTGTTGTTGTTGGTGTTGTTTTTGATATTGTTGTACTGTCCATTAGTATTGCAACAACAATAAATTTTCATTGGTTGGTTACCAATGCTGCCGAGTGTAACATATTTCCGTGATGTATTATTATAATATTTTATTACAACTAACTCAATTTTGAAAACTCGTTTATTTCTTTACGCTTACGAGCGAAGAGAAGTTTTGTTAAGTCATTTTTTCTTTGTAGAAATGGCATCTGGTGATGGTGCTGTAAAAAAAATATATTCACATTATTATAGAAAGTCATATTCTCCTGGGTCTTACTCTTTAATGCAATTTGAATTCGAAATTTCGAAGAAATTTATTAACTCCAAAAATACGCACAGCAAAGCGTAATTCTACAAATGACTTACATTACTTTTATTTTTTGGTTCCCAAATCTCTTTTTAACTCTCTGGTTTTTCCGCTCACTTTTTATTTTTAAATTTGTTATAAAACTGGCTTTTATAGTTTCTAGAGATAATATTATTCTCACACGAAAAGCATTGTAACAAAAAGTTTTCTGCCAGGAAAAGAAATATCTTAAAAACCTTAAAAATATCCCGAGTGCAAATTAAAATAAGGAAATTACCAGTAAATCCTTTTTGATAATGTTGTGGTTTTAAACATGACACACTTTTTAAAATTAATCCTGATCAGGTTAACTGATCCGGATATTAACATCATCAGATTTTGGGAAGGGACTCCCTAAGTAAGGATAGCCTCAGGAAAACCAAATTTCCTGCTGATCAGATATTGATATTGCTTTCTTAAAAAAGATAGTACCTGGGCACATAGTACATTTTCACCTCACAGCTTAGAAGTACGTAATTTTTATCGCCTATATCGCTCAAACACCCCAATGTGTGCTTTCTGCGCTACCACATTATGCAAGGAATAGACGTTGCAACCGTTCGTACAACTCAGTACAACTTAGTTGGTAATCAAGTTAGGCATTTTGCCCACAGACACTACAATCTCATTACAACTTGCCAAAAAATCAAAATGTTTTGATGCTTCGTACAACCTGAGTTGTACAAACGGTCGCAACGTCTATTCCTTGCATTAAAATACACGGAAAATAAAACCTTTATTAGCAGCAGAAACACAAACAACAACATGCATACGCGACTGAGCTGATATTGCAAAAAACAACATGCAAAATGGTATAACTCACGCATAACAAAAGCGAAATAAAATAGAAAAAAATACAAATTATTTTCGTGAAAAAATGGAAAAAACGAGTTTTTTATGAAATGGGACATAGTTATATCGATTTTTCGCCCCCGTTTCCCCATATTGATATTGTTTGGAATAATAATTTTCCTAATATCCTAATTAGGGATGCCAGCAGTTATTCCAATCCCGGGATTTTTGGAATTGAGCTTGGGGTGTAATCTCTTTTCGGAATGCACAATGGGGTATTTCAACGATTTCGGCTGCCAAAAGTCAATTTTATTATATACAGGTTTGATTAAATAAAAATAGTTTGGTCTCAAAAGAATATGGTTCAATTTGGCCATATTGAGACCGAATAGTCAAAACTAGCCGAAACTTTTGGTAAAAATTTCTTGCATCAGTCATTTACTTCAAATATTTAAGTTTGGTTTAATAAAAATATTAACAACGCATTGTACAAATCAAAAACTACGATTTCGTCTATAATTTGATCTATACTTCGATACTATCATTTTCGCTTTTATCATCTCAATTGCAATTTATATTAAAGTGTAAAGGTATTGAAGCCAAAATTTGATAATCACACATTGGACGCATTCAGCGGAGCCAAGAATTGCACTTAAATTATTTATATGATTGCATAAAATTAATAATTAAATTAAATAATTTACAATTTTTCTGACGTTTAGAGTAAAACACATTCAGGGAAAAACATCGTTCACTAAGGTATCGCTACCATAACAATTCAAAACAGTTTTGAACGACACATGTTCTCATGACACCTAATAGTTATTGTATCATGATTGCTTGTTTGAATTTAATTTTGACTGCAACGGTAGTGCCCTCTACGAGTCGTTTTTCTTGCCGTTCCTTTGGTTTTGTTTTGTAGTTCTATAAAAATTTACATTGTACATACTATTTTGAGTGTAATACTTTTGTAATACTTTTGTAATAAAAAATAAAATAAAAAATGTTCTCATTTTTTATTATAGTAAACTTCAATTAATTGTTATAAACTGTAATATTCAAATAATACTTTATTGATATTAATTTTTTTTCTTGTGTGTATGAAAGTACTTTTGTTTCCTTTTTTTAATAAAAAAATTATTTGTAAAAACTTAAATTTTCATATTAATAACGAATTTTGGTTTCGGTTTCTGGATAAAATGGCCGAATATTCGGTTCCGGTTTCGGCCAAAATTCCGGTTTTGGTAAGACACTACAAATAACAGACTTGAATAGAATCTACATACCGAATAAAATAATTTTGGGCGCCTAAATAGGCCAAATACCCCAACGTCCGCTGCTAAACGAATTTTTTTGCAATGCGGAATAGTGTTGAATATGCCCCAATGGTCGCACAGGGTTAAAATCAAATAACAGACATGAATAGAAACTATTTACCGTATAAAATAATTTTGTGCCGCCTAAATCGGTCAAATACCCTAATGTGCCCTGCTAAACGAATTTTATTAGAATTGATACCTAGTTAGATCGATTGTTTGCCTCCGTAGACCCCTATATTGAAATTTTCATGACAATAGCTTGGGCCGTTCTCGAGAACTCATTTACAAACAAACAAATATTACACGTTTAATAGTATAAGATTCCTAGCATATCCGGATCATCTCCGCACTTAAATAAGACTAGCCTGATTTCCACAAGCATTTTTTTTATTTGAATACAAAGCAATTGTATTATATGTATTTTAGAACAACATTGTTATTTGCTTACTTATCTAAAATTAAGTGCGTCACTCACAAAATTTTAAACGTTTAAAACAGAGAAATATAACCCATTGTTGCAACAATTACAAAAAAAAAGGACAGATTGCCGAGGTGTGATAAATACCATTCATTAAATGCACTTACAATTTCAGAAAAATAAATTTCAAATTAAGACAAACAAAAAAATAAATATTTAAAAAGAAGAGTGAATAAAAAAACTAATTTTTTTAGAATTATATTTTAACTTTATGCTAAATAAATTCTCTTGTTTTATGATTTAGCAAAAGATGTGCGTTTTGTCTTGTCAAAATTATTGAACTGCATAAGCCACAGAAGACAACTGAGAAGCTGATGTAGTGATCAACAAAATAACTGTCTAGTCCATTTGATGGTTTACAGATTATTAAAGCTAAAGAATATTTTTCTCCGTGAGGGAGTTGTACTCGTATATTTTAAATTCATGGTTATTTTATAAGGCTTTTATCCAAATACTGTTTTTAAAATCAATTCATAAAAATAAATGAACAATTCATTGGCTCAAAGAATATTTTCTTAAAGTTCGATTTGTCTTTAATGTAATCTTTATGCATAGTTTGTTACAATCTGAGTTCATTGGAATTTATCTCTCAGTTTTGTTGTTGCTTGAAAACAAGCTTCAAATTTCAAATAACGTGTTCATACTATCAAAGAATGCATTCTTTAAATTAATGTTTTATTAATTCTTTCATTCTTTTTAGTTTTTTTAGTTGAAATATACATTCTTTAATTCAAGCACTATTTTGCTGGAATTGAGCATATTTTAAACACATGATATTAAGAAAAAAATGTTTTATGCAGGAAACATTTGGTTAAGACTCTAGAATTTTTTTTTTAGACTTAAGTCTGATATTTTCTTGAAGAGAAAAAAATATGCTGAAAATGGGAAAAATTTGCTTGATTTGAGAAATATGTTTTCATTGAATTGTGAACTATTTTCTTGATTCGAGTGAACAATTTGCTGAAAACTTATATAATCTTCTTTATTTGAGAATTTGTATCCTTCATATATTGGTTTTATAATTCTAATAAAATATATGCAATTTATTTAGAATTATATTTGAGCTTAATGTCAAATAAGCTCATGCAGCAACCGGTGGCAACAGCATTTTTTTTGTAGAACAAACCACCAATCAGACTAGACTAGGCTGTTGCCTTGATCGCTACATCAACTCTTTAGTAGTCCTCTGTGGTTTCTGCAGTTCATTCACATTGATAAGCTTATACGCACAAATTCTGTTTAATCAAAATTATTTGTGTATTTTTTCCTTTCAAAGAAAATTTTTTCTAGTATTTTGCAAAAAGCAAAAGTTCGAAAAAGTGACTGCTTCCTAGAGTTGATAACAGTTTCCTTGATTCAAGGAAACAATTTCTTTAATACTGGAGTGTTTTCAAATAAGTTATTAATTCAACAATATTTTTGATAACTTTTTAAGAAAATTTTCTTTGATTTAAGTCCTGTTCCAGGCTCCAGAATCAAATATTTTATTCTTGTTTCGAGCAATCATCTATTTAACTCAATTTGTGAACAAAATGTTCTTTACTTTAGTTTCAAATGCTTGATTTAAGCAAATAAGGCTTAATTTTAAAATTTTATTTAATAAAGCAAAATATTTGCTTAATATAAGAATATTATTCTCTCCGTGTCAATTTTCGTATCGCTCTTACCGAATATTACGTTAAGTTGCTCCTAAAATTGGTGAGCTACAGAAATTACAGCTTACGAAATACTGTAGTGACCAATGTTCATATGGTCAACATTTTTTATAAACATTTTTTTTGTTGTTGTAAATAAAGTCTTTAAAAAAATCAAAAAAACCTCTTGAGTGCAACAACATTTTATTTTGGATATGAATTTCATTGTACGCTTTTTAGATTAAGTCAGTTTGAAGAAGGCAATAACAACAATAACAACTCTGTAAAGAGTCAATCACACAGCAGACTAGGCAGAATGTTTCGGAAATTGCTACATTTCCTCTTCAGTAGTCTTGAGTGATTCAGCTGTGACCAACCCACTGTTAAAATCTTATATGATTTGACACTTGTTCAAACAAATTCGAAAGAATTTTTACGTTCTCAATTAATCATATGACATAAAAGCAGTAGCTATTTTTAGATCAAGTCTTTAGTTCTACCAGGATTGCCGTCTGTTCTAGTTGCTTTTTATTTTTTTCGATATTGATTTGAGTTCGACGAATCTGCCGAATTTTATTTAATTTTAATGCACATTTTAAACAATGAACTTTATTCTTTCAGTCAATGAGTCAGTTCTTAAAATTAAAAGCTTTTTACTTGAATTAAATGAATAAATTCTGTTTGAATTTTCTCCATCAATTTAATATATAAACTTTTTGAGACAAGGTGCATTGTTCCATGGGATAACGAACTCTTTACATTAGTTCAATGAATCTGCTCTTTGGAACTTGCTTGACGCACAGTCAATAACACATTTGATTTTAAGAAGCAGTTATTTGGCTGCAAACAGTTCATATAAATAAATATAATATCTTTTTCAATTGGTTTAAGAACATATTCTTTAACTTTAAGAAGAAAAATTCATTAAATCAATTAATGCATACATTGAACTTTTTTCTGATTTTATGCAAGCACGTTAAAAAAACAATTCAATAGTAAAAAAAAAAGCAAAATATATCCCATCGCTTACGTTCTCGTTATGTTTTATATTTTAGTAATGCCTTAGAAAACAACCGTGGAAGAATAACAAACCTTAGATTTAATTCAAAGTCAGGCAGTCAAAATACAGAAATTCAGCGCAAAATTTTTAAATTTCCTGTTTGAATGGTTGAAAACAAACTCTGACATAGTTTTGTCATTCCCTATAAACTAAAAAAAATTCCGTAACGTAGACTTTCGTAATTTTTATAATATAATCAAAATCTTTATTAATGCCTTAACATCTATCTTTGTCTTGTTACTACTTGGCTTAGTACGCTCTTCATATACAGAAGTACAGATATACGAGCAATTACACACATCCACATATACAAGAGTATAAAACACATCTTGGCTCAAAAAGTTGAAGCCATAACTTAACTTTTACCTAATAGATGCGAACAAATTATACGAGAAACTCCAGCAAACACCTGAGATAAATCATTAGATTAGAAGAAAGAAGCCATAACTAAGAGAAAGCTGAAGATGTTGTTGTAGTTGTTTTTGCTGGCGATGATGAGGTTGCTGTTTGTGTTGGTTCTGATGATGATGTTGATGATATTGCCTCTGCTCTTAATACCGCAAACCGCCATACGATGTTGTTGATGTTTGTGCTGGTTCTTGTGGCAGATTCAGTAACTTCTGGCAATAGTATCAAAAACTTTTGTCGTCACCGTGAAATCTAATGATGAGTTGCAAAAAATTACCGTTATCACTGTGCTAATATCCCAAAAATGTTGGCAAAATATTTCATATGGCTAACGACGATTGACGTGGATATAGTTGTTGTTTGTTTTTTATTCTGATATATTTTGTGATGTGTTTTGTTGTTTTTATTTCTTGTAACAAGCTTCTAATTTGATCGCTTGTTATTCTTGAAAGTTATTGCAAGACATTTTTTCGTTACATAAAAGAAAAATAAAATAAAAACAGCAGCAGAAACAACAAATAAATCAACATTTACTGCCTCAGATTGACACTGGCACTTCATTGACAAATTGTCGACATTTCGCAAAAAAAAAACCGTAGCAGGTAAGAATTTATGATTGTCATGCTTTTGTACTTTTTCTTAGCTCAAATATAGAAATTCTTTCTGTTATTTCCTAACAAGTTCAAAGTAAGCATAAAGTTATGATGGCAACAACATTACTATAAAAATGTCGTGTAGCCATAGTTTCAGGGTCAAATAGTTCCTTGACAGCTATTGTTATATAAAAAATGTACATCACCCGTAATTATCGTTAACAAGCTTCTTGCCATAAATTTATTATGAGTATTGTCAATTTAGAGCAGTACTATCTTTTACAAAATCCTAAAACATTCTCATCCGCAAATTTTGCATAGGTAAATTTAAAACGGATTTTTGCGTCTTCTCATTATAGATCATTCAATCAACAATTTTAATTGTTTTTGACAATTTCTATAGACTTAACAATTTTTACTACCCTTTAAAAATGCTCTCCATCACTCGTTGACGAACATTAATTTAAGCTGACATCTTAAAAAAACCACACAAAGAACAAAGTCAACAAAAACCGTGCATGACAAATGCTGATGTGCGAGATTACAATAATAACTCTGTAAAGTACTTAATTTTAATAAATATTTATTAAAAACGCCTTTGTGCCAAATAAGAATTAATTGGCAAGCCGAAGTAGCAGCAGCTTTATTATGACGCTCACTAATTAGTGTTAATTGTTACAATCAGAAGTTGATTCAGTCACGACAACGAGCTTAACGAAGCTACTTATGCATATGTAGATTTGTGCACATGCAGACATATATGTAGTTTCATATTTAATAAAGACGTACTTACAAACACCCTTGTGAATATCAATATTTATTGATGAATAGCATATGAATATCTGTCTAATTGTGTATTATGCTCAATGTTAAGAAGAAACTTTTTTCTTAGGAATGCTTTTTTATTTTTAAAACTAAACTAAATTTTATAACCATTAACACGGATACTTTACTTCTTATACTCTCTATACTTTGTTCATGTTTGAATCTAAAATAGTATTGTTTTTCTTCATTAAAAATATTCAAGTAATTTTTATTTTGTTGATTGTAAAAAAAATCTTTGTGAGGAAAGAGATAAAATTTGAAGTTCTAATATTATTATTGAAGCTGCATTATGCTGTATCACGAAGAAAAACAGCAAGGATGAGAAAGACACGAGAGGCAATACAATTTAGTATGGAAGAAAGTATTGCTTCTCGTGTCTTTATCATCGTTGGTGTGTTTCTTCATGATACAGAATAATGCAGTTTTTCTCACTGTTTTTCTTCAACATTCCTCAAATTAGTTTTTGTAATGTTTCGTTCTCTGCCTGGTTCGGCACCAGCTTTTAGCTATGGTCAATATAAAGATGTGGACACCGCTGAGGTGGTCCATTGCGATAATTGCGATACGCAGTATCACTATCAATGCGCTGGAATCACCTATTCGGTTGCGAGGCATGAATGGAAATGTTTCAAATGGACTGACAAAGCTGATGGAGAAGATACGATTACAAACTGTAGTTTCAATTAACAGTAAATTGCTCAATAACAGTAAGAGGCTAGAATTTCTATATGCGGGGAGTCAGTCGATACTTCTGATCAATTGGGAGATCTATATTTCGTCCACGGAAAATCACCGAAATAATGGCACAGACTATTTTGAGATTTCCTAGACTGAGCGTTTGCATACGCCATTATTATTCATACCATTATTGTTAAAAAAAAATGAAATGAAAGACTTCCAACGATTTTCCAAAAAAGGCGCAAATTTAACTTTTCTACTTTAAAAGAAGTACGTTTTGGTAACAGAGGCGTGTACATTAGACCGTATCGAAAAATTTCGCCGCACACACGCTAATCTAAAGCATTATTGAAATCAAATTTCGAAATTTTTTTTTAAGGTCGTGCATCGACACATTTTTTTTACTCACAACATCTGAATAGTGATGCAAAAATAATTCGCTGTAAATCATTTATAAGACCAATTTTAAATTATGCTTGTCTAATTCGGTGGAATATAAGTCCGTCATATATGGATAAACTTCGTATATTTGAAAGAAAATGTCTTAGAGCATGTATGCATATGTATCGAAGTCAACGTTTTAAGGAACACAATTTTTGCAAATTCTATTCCCACATGTCTTACTAAGTATTTTCTGTTTTTTAGTTTACAACTAGGTCATGGTACCCTTCGAAATACAGACACAAAGGCCCCGTTGAAACGACCATTTCAGCTGCGCCACATCGGGACGGGGTATCCATAAGGGACCTCGACGGCCGCGCGTCTAGCGATTCAGTCGAAGCAGTGCGATGTGATAATCTCATATATAATATAATTATGATAATATCAAACCTACTATAAATATGATAATATCAAATATTTGAATAAAAGAATCTTATAATATTACGAATAGCATAGCTAAATGAAATAATAATAGGTATAACTATTAAATATACCAATGATCTAGGACATAAAATGGATTTTTGTCTCAATAATATCATTAAGATTTACAAATATAAGTTTAGATGTAAAAATTGAAATCTAGAAGATAAGAATAAACATGAATTAATAAAACAAATCACTCTAGAGTTATTAATTAAGAAAGACCAGCTTGACGCCGCGGGTAAGGATAGTTACCGTGGCCTAGCCGGGGTCATCGTCAGGTCAGGTATAGGATAAAGTAGGCATCTCCTTACTCAGGTGGTACTCTATGCCCAGCCTCAAATGTATTGCCAACTGGGAGGACTAAAATACTTACATATATATATTTTCCTTTCATTTCATGTACTCGTGGACAAACACACATACTCTGGGGAAAAGGCTGGCTGGTACCTGATGCCAACGGCACAAACATCCGATTATGAGGAGAAATAAGCACGAGTACAAAGAAGAGGAAGCATGGCGTGGCATGCATGCGAGGTGATAAAAGGCCGAACATCCACAAATCTGGGCTTTTTGTCTACCACGAGTGCTAGCGACCAGACGTCTGGCGCAACCAAAAAGTGATCGCGATAAATTCGACATCAGAGACTTCGACTGAGAACGTCGACAGCGTAGTACCAGCAACGGCAACAGTAACGCCGACAGCGTAGTAACAGCAACGGCAACAGTAACGCCGACAGCGAAGTAACAGCAATGGCAGCAGAAGCGCCGACAGCGCAGTAACAGCGACGGTAACAGTGAGCGCCGACAGCGCATAGCAGCAACGGCAGCAGTGAACGCCGACAGCGGAGGACAGACATCCTGACGTGGACGGCGGCCCAGCGTAGCAACGCCACGAAGACCTCAGTAACTATTGTATCAAGTAGCTCCCCTTATGGGAATTTCTGTTAAAATTAATTTATAATTGCTAAAAATCATTCTTTTCACTCTAGTAATGTAAGACTACCGAAGTTCAGCTAGTATTTTTAGGGATATAGGATAACATTTTCTTACACTCTTATCAAGAAACCAAGTGATAAATAAATGAAGATGCCTATCAACTAGAGCAAGTCGAATGTTGGGTTCCGTGGACCAGTGACGTGGAGGACAGTCAGCGGTAGGGAAGACAGAAGTACCGAGGTTTCCAAAATAGTCAAGCCAGGTCCAGGATATGGAACGACCAAAACTAGTGGACGATTGTTTGGTGAACTCGAGGCCAGGGGTGGCCAGCCTCGTTTCTCACCAGACCTCTGGGCTACACGCTCGGAATTTACAGACGCTAGGTCGAACGTGTGAAGTGGACGACGGACGGAACACCCGGTCAGAGGAAGATAGGAGTAGGGTAGGGACGACTGGGGAAACGGAGGCCAGGGGTGGCCAGCCTCTGTCAACCCAGGGCGTCGAGAGAACGGACACGACAGACACGATGACGAGCAGGGATAAAAGAGCACAGGTTAGCACGTGAGGCAAACGGAAGTAGTATAGCTTACGATAGGACACAGGTGGTGAGCTTGGAGGCCAGGGAATGCCAGCCCCTTGCTCGATCAAATAGAACCTCGCGTCACACACTGCTTCGTTTCGGTCTTAGTGGCGGGGTGAGTGGAGGCCCGGGATGGCCAGCCCCACTTAGTACCGACCTAAGACCTGCTACGCCATGTGTCGCCGTGAGTTTCGTCCACCAAAGGGAGGGGTTCAGTGAAAGCTTAGAGCCAGGGGTGGCCAGCTCTTTGCCTCACCGAATTCCTCGAATCCAAACTCGAAATCATAGAGACTCGAAAATATTGATCCATGATCTAGCCCCGACCAGAGGGTTCGTACTCGAAGAGGTACACCCTAACCACGACCACGGAACCCAACCAACTCAAGTAAAGATAGGTGGGCATCATATTTGAAAACCCCAGAATAAAATCACCATAAAAGCAAGAGAGTTAAGACAATAGGATAAGAAAGTAAATAACCATACGAAGGGTTTGAAACGTATGTGAATTAGGGTAGTTATACGGTAGACCCCCAAAGTCAACGTGAAGTAGATTACAGAAATAGGTTAGACATAAGTAGAGAATAAGTTATTATTCTTAATTTAAGACCATTGTAAGAACACACGAAAAGATTTAAAACATTTAATAAAACTATTGAAATCGGAGACAAGTGGTTTGATTCGGTGTTCGAAATAGAACAAAGAAATAATTGTGCGGACCCTGGATCCGGCGAGCGCATCCTCGGCCGGATGGGTAGTTCCTTACAACGTTCAAACTACATGCCTTATATATCAAACAAAATTCTTCTAGAAGCTTCTGAAATATCAAGAATCGCTAATACTAACTTGAACTAATAAGAAAACGTTTTTCAAGAGCAAAACAAGCTAAAAATAACATAATTTCAAGAGAATTTTATCCAAATGCTTTATATATTAAAAAATCTTCGGAAAGGGGGTTAATACCACCAGAAACATTTCTATATCGTGACGCACTAGGTAATCTATCAGATTCATGTAACATACCGATACTTTACCACGTTAATAGAAGAGCGACTGACAAACGATTTAAACATGCTTCAATGATAGGCTCTTACCGATTTATAAATTGGGAATATTGTAGTGGTATACCTGAATGCGACAAATATAATAATGATCGATTAAATACAAATAAATACTGGTGACTTGACTGGCAAGTAGGCAACAGTCAGCCTTAACATATTTTCATTTTTTTATTGTTACGAATTTCTTTTTATAATTAAAACAATATATACTTTTTAGCAGTTTTACTTCCTTTTTGCTGTTATCACAACATTGATATTTAATTAAAAAAAAATGAGATTGATAAGTAATACACTAAAAAAAAAATATTGTATGTATCGAGTGTAAGCTAAGGGCATTTACATAATTGTAAGTTTTATAGTAAGTAGTTATCATTGTTCTACTTGTTTGTTTTATAAATTGTAAATTTTGGGATTAATAAATGAATATAAAAAAAATTTACATATTTCTTTGTAAATTTGGTATTTACCGTCCGATCTGAAAGAATGGTAAATTTGAGTTTTTGTCTCAGGAAGACCTATTTTTTATTTCCAGGACTCATTGAAATCAGTTAACTCCTTACAGTACTGACCTTAATGCAATCTTAAGGTACCATTTTGATTTCAGAAATGGAAAGCCCGTACAAAATTATTTAACTTTTACAAAAGATTTTTCGCTATTTTTACTAGAAATATTTAAAAAAATTTTTAATTTTTTTGCACAACGGAGGGTAAATTTTAAAATTTTTTTATATCGTATAATATTAAATATTTTTCAAAATATGCACCGAAAACATTCTTATCCAAATCTACCATCCTAAAATACTATTCTAGAACAATACATTTAAAACCCTCAAAAAACCATTAAACTCTTCCAAAGAAAGTATATCGATTATCCCAGTAGAGGCATTTAAAAAAAAATATCTTAATATATTTGCTAAATGAAGGGTTTCTCTCAGTGTTTGAAATTGCTTTGTTATGGCTAGGAAAAGTGAACCAGCAATAGTAAACAGCAACAGCAAAAAAGAAAAAAAAAAGCAGATCATACTGCTGAACTCAACTGGGCCGTAGGTTTTGCTAACAAAGCTAGTTCAGTCAAATGTTTTGAAAGGAGTTGCTGCGACTGGTAGCAGATAGCTGTTGTAACGTGCACGGAACCATCGCTGAATCTAATGAAACTAGCGAAGTGCGTTGTAAAAGTGTATGTGCCATTTTGGTTTCATGTCAAAAATCAATAACTGGCAGTTTTCAAATATATATCTTGGATTCGTTAGCCATCCGTCCATGCATTAAAAATAACGAGTACTTCTTTCACCTCGAGAATGTTTTGTTATCGATGATAACGAACCAAGACCCGCTAGTACGTTCAGATGGATATGCAAATATTTTAGTAGCACGCACAGAAGTAACAGGCTGTATTCGACAAACGTTCGGTCCAGAAGTAGACAATTTTATTAATTTTGAAAGTGAATCATACTTCAATATGATCAATTGGACAAAATTCATATTGACTGACCCACCTTGTCTACATTTCTTTACACAAGACCAACTTGAAAAATTGCAATACTCAAAGGACAGAATCGAATTATTTATTATTTTATTTATTTTATTTCTTTTATTGAACACATTATTATAATAAGAACAAGTTCTTTTGCTACACAAATTTACCGGAATTACCGGAAAAAATAAGACAATTACATAAAACTTGAATTAAACATTTTAATTTACGAATTGGACTTTTATCTAAAGGCGCATAAGAATAAAGTCAAAAGGAATCTAGAAAATATCGATAAGGTCATACTAGAAAAAATTCATGGGAAAATTGTAATCGAGATCTTATGGTTGGATTACTGATAAATTCGGATCCTCTCATTCCCAAAAAAACAAATGCTTCCAAAAGAAGCTTAAGTGGAAGGAAAACTCTTGAATTCTATCCCTTCCACTTTCATACTCAGAAGATATTATTTTAACATATTCATGTCATTGGGAGGAATGCTTTCCTTAGTCTTTTCTAGAAGCGCGTCCAGAATTATTTCAATGGAAGATTTCTTTGAGCCCTTCAATAAAAGGATTCTAGCCGGCATTTTTCATAAGATCTTTAAGAAGGCATTCCTTGAAATAGAATGGTTTTTGGGGTTTGTGGATTTAAGAAATGCCACGGAAAATACCCCTTTTCCCGATTTTCACTTGATTTTGGTGTTAGAAATGAGAAGTGGTTGGGTTTTGTTTGGGTGTTAAGAATTCCTACGGAAAATATGTAAAACATATGATATAATTATATATAATTTTTTACTTTAATTGAATTTAAATGCTATTTGAATGTCTTCCAGAAGTAGTTTATGAGAATTCCTCTTGGAAGCACTTTTTTTATAAAGCTGAGAAGAAACACAATTGGATCTATAGAATGTCTTCTAGAAGCAATGTCCCTAAGAATGCATGGTACATTTGCCTCGAAAATTTTGCTGGGTTACTTCGAACAGAAATATTGTCAAAACAAAAGAAAATGCTTTTTAAGATTTATTGTTATATATTGTAGAAGAAAGTGCAAATACCGTTGTCATTGAAAGCTTCCTTTCTGATATAAGTTTTGAAGATTAAAGTTTTTTCCTAAATGACCTCATATTTATTATTTTGACTCTATATGATTTAAATACAAATTCTAAATGTTTGATAGTTCTTGAGTTAGTTTGATAAATGTTTGATGTTACTTCAGTAAACATGCTTTGTTAGTACAGACTTCCAGCAGGCTGTTGGACTACATATAATAACATAAGCATAGAGACTAAAATAAAGCAGAAATACAACAACAAATGTGAAATTACGAAATTGAGAAAAACTGAGAAATTGACACTTCAAATTTCATCGCTCCGGTGGTGCAGTGCGTTAGTGCGCGCTTGCACGGGTATCACAAAGATTTCTGATGACGCCCTTAGCCAGGCAGAAATTGCAATAAGATCAGCTAGTGATTTTTTCCTTTTCGTATTGAAAAACTTTGTTGTTGTAGTTGTTTCTTTGGAAAGATTCGTTAGAACAATTAATTGTTCTAACTTTGACCTTAAGCTCAATAAACGATTTTAAACTACCAAACAACTAGAATTTGTATTTAAAATCAAGTATGATTTAAACTATCAAACATTAAGCATTTGTATTTAAATCATATAAAGTTTTGAAGATTTTCTTTCAACTGACATTTCGGATGAAAGCGAAGATAACTAGAGTAATTCTAATACCTAGTTTTTCTATTTGCATTTTAATTTCCTTTCTTTCTTATTTTTGGATTTATAAAAAATATGAATATATTATGTATTGTTAAGTTCTTTTTATATAATTAGCATTATTAGCATTATTAGCATTATAAGCATTATTAGAATTATTAGCCTTATTAGCATTATAAGCATTATTAGCATTATAAGCAGTATTAGCATTATTAGCATTATGAGCATTATTAGCATTATTAGCATTATTAGCATTATCAGCATTATTAGCATTATTAGCATTATTAGCATTATTAGCATTATTAGCATTATTAGCATTATTAGCATTATTAGCATTATTAGCATTATTAGCATTATTAGCATTATTAGCATTATTAGCATTATTAGCATTATAAGCATTATTAGCATTATTAGCATTATTAGCATTATTAGCATTATTAGCATTATTAGCATTATTAGCATTATTAGCATTATTAGCATTATTAGCATTATTATCATTATTAGCATTATTATTTATATAATAAATTATCTCAAAGGTGGTATCCCCAATTTGGATGAACTAAGAAATTAATAGGGTTTTCCAAATTCGGTTTAAATTGAGGTAACACAAAACGATGATAGCCTATTTTATATAGAAAGTTTTTTCGGACAAACGTTTTTTTTAAAAATGCTATATAAAAGTTATAAATTAAGGTGTTTCAAAAACGTGGGTTATGTGGTAAGTATCTCAAACAATGAATCAATTCAGTCCATTTTAGGCAAAAACTTAAATTGGGATAAAATTAAGGTGTGTATTTTATTTTGTTGAAATGAAATGATTTTATAAAAGTACTCGAGTTTTAAGATTTTATGTTTTATAGGAGCTATCCCTAAAACTTATCCGACCCAGGCCATTTTCAGTAAAGACCATTGCTGTAACAGTGAAAACGTTTGCGTGTAATTATAATAAAATAAGGTATTTATTTTTAAAGTTATGGGTTTTTTAAAACTCTGGCTAACCCTCTATATTCGGGTTACCCCGAAAAATTTTCTGGTATAACCATTTAATATAGTTCTTGCAGTGATTTTAGACGAAATATGAAATTTTTTAAAAATTATTTAAGAAGTCCAAAGAAACTTAGATTTTCAACTTTTTCTTATATGGGAGAAAGGCGTGGTCGTTGTCCGATTTGATCAATCTTTTGAAAATTTATGAATCTATATAAAAAAACGTCCACACTAAATTTCAACGCTTATATGAAACCGGTACACTCTGCGAGGTTTCATTGCTTTTTGTCAATATCTTCAGATTAACTGACAATAATTGTCAGTTTTAAGTATTAATTTCAATAGCACTAGGAATTAGGAACTAAGCAATCCTAAAAATGTGTACTTTTTGTTTTATTAAATTGTGAAATATTTAAACTCGTACTAAAAACATTTTGTGGTTCTCTTAAATATCCAGTGAGTTGAGTTGCACTTTATACAATAGTTATGTATAACTGCACAATAAATCAGCTGATAAAAGGTCAGGATTATTGTTTCTTAAACCATTTTTCAATTTATTATACTTGCTGGTATGGATAACATTAGAACAAAGCAAAACATAGGAACTTCGAATTATTTTTATTTACTACTAAATCATTTCATATTATTAAACACTGGCCTTTGAAAATTTTTTAAAAAATAAGCCAAACCAGCTATTTAATAATTCTCTTTATTTTATTTACAATGAAGATTCGCCTCAACTACAGCTTATTTAAATTCAACTAAACTAAAATGCTTCAAATGCTGTTTTTTATTTTTCCTTTTTTTTGCCTCCAAAGAAATAATCTGAACATCTGCATTTTCATCTTTTTGAATAATAAATGCAAATTTTATTATGAAATTCACAAACACACTCATAAGCACACACGCTCACACACTTTCTCTATAGTTTCTGGCCATGATGGACCAAGCAAAGTGGCAATTTATCTTTTAAATGATTTCATGTAGATCGCATAAATATAAGTACTAAATTACAACAAATACGAAGTGGAGAAAAATAAACATTATCACTACAAGAAGAAAAAAATCAGAAAAAATATAAAAAAATGTAGATACTTGAGAAACTCATGGGGAAAGAGATGTGGTGCTTAAATAAGAAGAAGAAAATTGAGCAGTGCCAGTAGTAAAGAAAAAAGTACACTAAAACAAAAAAGCAAAAAGGAAATCCATTTCCAAACACCCTTTGGGGCAAAAAGTATAAAGCAAAAACAAAAAAAAAAAAAAACAAAAAAATAGGTGGGTGCGTCTGTTACGTTGCTAATGTAGAAATGAGCTTTCCTGCTTTCTCCATGCATTACAATGTCTCAAGTGTTAGAGTTGCGTAACGAAGAAGGACCACAGTCCATGCTAAGCTAGCCGCCTTGCGTAGGACCTTTTCACGCTCATGCTGCGCTGCCTATGCAATAAAATTCATGGTTCTGCATTCGAAGAAAAAAATTATATAAAATAATATAAGCACTTTCATGCTTAACACCAGCATCTTAGAAATGGAACATTCTGTCCGTAACACTTGCTGCAGGCATTTATATAAGTATATATTCATATTTAAGGTTCATTTTGTATTTGTTTTTACTCAATATTTTCTTTTATAAATTTTTTTTTTGTTTATTATGCTCCTCCTTTATTTGCTGCCTGCCTGTAATATTAGCATATTTTGTTTGCTTGTGTTTGTTGTGAATGTTGTTTATTTCATGTTGTATTTCCATCATTTAAATTTATTATATTTAAATGCGCTTTGGTATCAAAATATAATATGTACCTATGAAATATAACAAAATAGTAGAGTGGCAAAGAAGTAAGACAAGGCAATAATTTGCGGCTTCCTTTTAAGCTTTCTTCATCTTTGTTTCTCATAACAATCGAAAGTAGTGGTGGCCAGAGGCATGGGTAAAGTGGCTTAGAAGAGGAAATAGAAATTGAAAAACAATATTCGATAATATTGACAAATAGACTCAAAGGCAGATAAAAATGAAAAGATATGCACCCTTTTTGCCTTAAGATAGACAATGCATTAAGTTTCAAGATTAAGTTTGCTAATATTCATGGTATATGATTAATGATAATAGAACTAACAGGGTCCTTAAAATATTAAATAATTGTTTAGTTTTCGTGTTTAGAATATTTATCAAAAGAGGGAGTCATAATTATAAAATGTAGGGAAAAATATTCGACTTAGCCGAAGTAAAATACCCTTACGGCCGTATAAGAGTAGATATGGGCAATTCTTCGATACTTTCGAGCCACTCTGTTTTTCGTGAAAAATTTGTGTGCATAAATACTAAAAACGTACTTTTTCTCTCTTAAGATCGGTTATATCCTGGGTATTATTCATTTATACAACTTGACGGTTTAACCCAAAAGCAAATTAAGTAATTGCTTAGGGCATCACTTCTCGAAGGGCACCATAAACATCACTGAAAAATATTTGTTACTATTACTATTAGCTACATTAATTGTTGAAGGCTATTTTGTTCTAAAAATGATAATTAACTATCATTTATTGTTCCAAATACTAATTATCTACAAAAATAAAGATTCGGTAATTTTCCTCAGAAATCTTACAAGAAATTATTTATTCCTTGAGATTATCCATTGTCTACAGAAAAATGACGAGCGCACATAAAATTGTAACACAGAGGTCCCAGTTCGACTTCGAATGCTCTTCGAACTCAAGTTTCGTTATTCAAGCGTCCGGAGAATAGAAGAAAAAACAAAAAGATTTATACTTTTACTTCAGCGTTCGTTTTGACGTTGTCTATACTTTACTATAGGTGTACATGAAGGTGCTTTTTTTCTTCTACTCTCCGGGACGCTTATCTGATATATATCTGTCTATGTGATTATATTTTATTGAAAATATTTTCTGAGGCAGCGATATTACCGCAGCCATTATATTACGGTTGCTGAAATTTATAAGCCAATTTGATCCCTTTCTAGCGGCACACATAAACAAATATGGAAACGCCGGAAAAGGAATCATCTCATATTTATTTAGAACCATCGTGCATCGTAAAATTATAGCGCAGATAAAAGATTTTAAATGTTATAGTCTACCAGTAGATTTTATGCCGGACTTGTCGAACACGGACCAGCTAGGCGTAGTTATAAATCGCTTTATTAAAGATGGCGAGGGTGGCGGATATAAATAAATAACAAAAAAAAAATTTATTGAAATCTCTATCAGACACCAGATGGCAAACACATGCTAAGGCGACATCTGCTATTTCAGAGACAATAATGAAATTATAGATACGTTAGACGTCATTTCTGTGGACGACATGTAAAAAGGAAAAACCAGAAACCAGGTAAGCAGGTAGTTTTTCAGATGAACTACAATAAATAGAGGTGGTCCAGTTCCTGAAGTAAGTCTCTGCACAAGAGAACAGTTTAAAGTCATGAGCAGTGCTAGGATTTCGATGACATTTCATCTTTTTTCTGCTGCTTCTAAGAGTTTTCTTGGTTATTTAGAACGTCCATTTATGTTTCCTAAATTCCAAATATGAAAAGTTGTTAGATCATTTTTTCGTCATTTTTCATCGTTTTTACAGTTTTAGTTTTCAGGTCATTTAAACAAGATTTAGGGCATTTTTTGTAATTTTTAGCAATTTTTAAGTTATTTTATTGTCATTTCTGAGCATTTTTCGGCTATTTAGGGTATTTAAGTGCAATTTAAAAGATTTTTTTTTTCGTTTTTTTTTCGTACAAAAAAATTAAAAAATTTAAATTTTTAAACATATTCCTTTAACAATAGAGTCAATCAAAAACATTAGCTCTCAAAAAAGGAGTAGCTTTGTTTATAGACCTCGATAAAAAAAAAAATCTGCGCGTGGTGAAACAGGCGAAAAGGTATGCAGAAAGATGAAGCAAGTGTTAGATAAAAACTCAGGACATGCGAGTTTTCATTAACTCAATTTTTATGCTCTATTGCTGAAATATTAGGGGCTAAAAATTTTAATACTATGAAATTAGAAGAGGAACTTACATCCGATAACATATCGTCTCTTAAATATGTTCCTAGTAGAAAGAAGATTTTCTGTTTACAAAAACATTTTGCGAGACAATCGACGTTCTTTACAATTTTAATGACTTTTGCTTTTTTTAGGTAATTTTTGTCAGTTTTTTTTTGGTCATTTTCTGCAGTTTATAGGTAATTTTTTTCATTTTTTTGGGTAATTTTTTGCAGTTATTTAGGTCATCAAAATCCAAGCCCTGGTCTTGAGTTTTAATGACGTTATTTATAAATCGAATGTAGAAGGGAATCGAATGTGAATCTGAAGAAGGGGAGAGATATACATGGAAATAGCAGACAAATTCTTAATCCTGATTTAAATACCCGATGCCGTTACCCCTACCGAACAACAGAATATACTCACATTGTAAACACACATATCCACAAGACCTAAAAACAATTAAGAAACCAAAATTCAGCAGTTTAAACTTCAAACAAATTTGATTTTTTGTAATGTAAAATACGTTAAGTGTCAATTTGACACTATGCATTTCAACCGAAGATTTAAATGGTATACCACTGAAAACCCAATTTTTTATTATATGTTATATTAAAATATTTCTTTTCAAAAAACTAAAAACTGCAAGTTCCAGAATGGTTGCCACATTAGAACTAAAAAATTATTCATAAAATCTTAAAAATAAAAATTGGATTCTTATTCACCAATAATATATAATATAATAATAGGGTAAAAAGATGAATTAGACAAACGTGGGAATCGCAGTTATCGCATCGCGTTTTGTAAAGATTCGCACTTGATTTATATGGACAAGAATATTTACAGTTATAGTTTTCATTTTTTATTTGTGTTCAATTCTTAACTTATATGACATTAATTCTTCAATATGACACTGAAAGTCCTTTGAAGGAAATTTTTTGTATAGCTTAACAACGACATCTATTGGAATTTTTTCTATTGTAAACTATAAATTTAAAGTGGATTGGAGCATAAATAAGAAAGACACTTGCTTTTCTTTTAAAAAATAGTGTCAAATTGACACTTAAAGCAATTGAAATCTAATTCATATGTAATAAATAAAATATGATGGTATCAAACTACACAGAAACGATCTTTTTTTAAATTGAAAATAATAATAAATAAAAAAAAAACAACGACGACGCTACAGGCAAGGCTCGATGGCTTATCAATTACATATAGTGGCAGATATGCTACAAACGTTGAACTTAGAAACTATTATACGCGAGTTTAATGCCCGTAAAATTAGCAAGTCGCATTTAAAAAATAAAACAATTTATGCTTTGGTTTTAATTGTAATACCTACTCCATGTATCTCTTTCTTCTACATATTCTAAGGTAAGTATTTATCTGTGTCACTGTAATAAATACGTTAAACAATTTTTAAAGACCGATACTAATAAAGTGGATACGGGGGCCTATAGATGTGGATTGCTTAGGGCATCAAGTAGTCTTAATCCGGTACTGGGGTCACATTATAATCTGTAATCACAAAACTCAAATTAATCAATTACTCAAAGCATTATAGTGTTTAATTACTAATTGCGAAAATGCAAGTGAAATATAATGCTTTCTGCGAGTAATTACGCTCATCAAAGTTCAACTTCTGATTTATGTATCTTTTAATTGGTAGGATGCTCGACAATCTCGTTTGTGGGATATTATATGAGTAATGAATAATCGATAGGATAGAAATTGTTCATTATTTTTTCGTGGCAATAAAAGTTATTGCGTAAATTGCAGTATTTGTAAATTTTCAGACGATATTTCAGATGCTTATAAGTTTAGAAATACGGAAAGCACGATTGTGAAATTTTGCAAGTTGATTATACGGGGATGTAATAAACCTTCCCACATTAGATTTATTCCAATAATGCGCACAACTCTCATTAATTCGTAAGTCCATAGTCCGCAATTCGTCGTTCCGACAGCCTTGTTTTTTTTTAATCCCCAGTATAAACCCCAGAGAAAATCTTACAGTTTAACGATTTTTTAGAACGATATTTGAAATTAAAGTTCCGATGGAGTCCGTGGAGTCCGAGGATTTCGGATCGAATCAATATTTGTCCTGCAAATCGATCTACAACTCGATGTCGATTAATATGCAAGTTACTGTAAAATAGCCCATATGTATATATGTATATTTATATCTTTATCATAATACACAATTGAAGCGCAAATTTCCTTTTACAGGTTTACTCCAGAAGAACTGGGTCGATTTTTATGAAAGAAATTTTAAAATGTCAAATTTGTGCTACAGCACTTTAAAGAGGTATTTAACTTTATTTTCCTTCTAAATTTGAATTAGAATTTAATTTAATTTAAAAAATTAAAAGAATAGATCACAATTACTTATAAAAAATTAATTTTATTTAATTAATTTGTTAAGTTTTGTAAGAAATCATCCCAGAAGCCACGCATTGTTTTAATATACTCCCTGTTGCTCTCTATTCTTCTCTTTTTTGCTGAGCTGGCACCGTGCAACAACAAAAAACAGACTAGTATCGATCAAGGTGGAAAGTGAGATACATATACATTAGTTGTGTTTATAGTTCTACACACATTTTCAAAAATATCACCGATTTTCGCTCCTTTCAAAAACTTTGAATATTTGGACTAAGGAAACAAGATTTAAATAATAATATCATAAAAAAGTTGAATTTTGGGCAAATATTAAGTTGTGAAATATATAACTGTTTACAAATTGTGTGAATTTTAATATTTTCAGTAAATTTGTTTATTACAATACTTTTTAAAGGTCTTCTGGGTGAAACAACAACTGAAGATTTTATAACAAAAAAGTTTAGTATTTAAATATTTTTTTATCAAAAACACAAAAAACAAAAATATTAAATGTTTCTTAAATTTTAACTTTGACCTAACTTTTTTGCATTTTTACACAGCCAAAAATAAAACGGACGAATAAATTAAGGTTGTTTTTTTTTGTATTCACATATGTATGTATTTAAATGTATAGTAAATAAAACATTAATTACCAATTACATGGAACTTTAATGGTATTTAAACAGTTCGCATTAAAAACATACTGTAATATATACAAATAGCTACAATGTATGCATCTACATTTTTTTTTTTTTTAAAAAGATTAAAGAACCCAGTCATGTGCCTTATACAAACAGGGTTTGGTCTTTGACCTGAAAGGAAAGATTATTTAGAGGAATTGATTGGAACCATACGTGAATTATTGATTAGGCGAAACAACCGTAAAAGACAATTTGAATTGCTTTTAACCGAGGCTAGTGTTATGCCTTAACCTCGGGTAAGCATTTCCAGCCCTTAGTTGTTCTTGTCCATTAATTCCACATTTTCCACAATTTAGCTGTGGATTTTTTGTTTGCCATAATTCTTAAATATGCAGGAAAGAATAAAGAAAGTGAAAAGAACCATGCCCGAGCCCGGATTCAAACCAGGGACCTCAGGGTTGATAGTCTGGCGCACTCTCCACTAGACTACAAAGGCCGACACTCTCATTCTATGAAAAAAATATGTAGTTACTAACGTAGAAAGCCTCAAATTCTAGTTTGTTTTTGATTAAATTTTGTTTGATACTAAGAACTTCGTACAGCATTGTGAATACTCGGTATCCTAGTTTCATAACATCATCATCCAAGTTAGTTTGATTAAACACATGAGCCTTTCCGCACCCTTCAGAGCTTAAGACACACTGCGCGTCATTCTAACCGGACGAATTATCTATAAAATAGGTCGCTATAAGCGGATGGTCGCTTAAACCGAAGTCGTACTAAACGGATATGTTTTCCTAGTACTTAGCTATGAAACCAAACTTGAGTTTACATAGTGGTCGCTAAAAACAGTTAGTCGTTATAAGCGAAATCGTTATATCCAGATTCTACTGTATATATAAAATTTTTTCTGAATTGTGATCGCTGAAATTTGCTTTTCCCTGTCTTACCATTTTTGTGGAAGTACGACCTTTTATGAATTTATATTTCCCAACGATCACGCTATGCAGTGCACTATTTTTCAGCGTGTTGTCGATGAGAGAGTCCTAAAAACGCTCCAGCAGCGATATTTTACACTATTTGAACGGGTGTTACACTTGACCTAAAGTTAAAACCTTTGCTTTAGCGTCATATGATTACGAAGAGTTCATTCGAACAAGTCAAATTATAATAAACTTAAACAGTAGTTTGGCCACAGCTTAATTACTCAAGTCTAATAAAAATGGAAAGAAAAGCTCCTTCTGCTGTGTGATTAACTCTATAAAGACATGTTTTTGCTGTTGTTGTCTTCTTCCAAACTTACAGCAATTATTGCTGGCAACAGATTTCCTACAATTTTGGATATGTAGGTTGAACTGTTATTTAAGAGACTTAAGGCATATCTAGCAGCTTTTATAAGCGAAGACTAGATTGAACGAAATAATTTTAGAATATTTTTAAAGAAAGTTAAATATTTTGAATTTTGATCTCTAAAATTAATTATATGTAGGAAATCTGTTGCCAGCAATAATTGCTGTAAATTCCCGTGAATTTTTATTAGCATGCACAATGAACACTGTCAAATTAGTGTTAAATTATAATTCTAAAGATACATTTTTGTGCTTGAAATAATTTTCGTTTTGAAAATACATAATTATCAATTTTACAACAAAGTTTAACTTTATTTTATATGAAACTCGAAATTTTGTCAAATTTTTTATTTTCTTAAAAGAAAATCACTGTAGAGCACGATTAGTACTACAAACAAAACTTTTATTTTAATTGAAAGGTTATAAAATTGTCTAAAGTTCAAGCTATTGATTTTAAACTTTTGGAGGTTTAATAATGTAAAAAAGTTAAATAAATTGTATGATCAAATTAAATTTCACATAATTTATAAAATGTGATACCATTTACGAGTATAAATTTGCTCAAATTTTAATGCATATTGAGAGAAAGATCCAATATGATTATATGATTATATGATATGATTATATTGGCATTAGTAAGCAAGGCAGAATAACCAGGTAGATGCTATTCGGAGAGCAAAAAACGAGAGAGCAAAACATTGGCGTAGCTATAATGCAGTGTTGCCAGGTGGCTTTCACTATTTATCCCTAGATTGGATTTCAAATCTCCTTAAGATTCCCCTCAAAATTTTTTTCGGAAAACATACAAAAATTTCATAGGGGGCAACTGAAAAATAGTGCAACTGCAATGCAAGCCTATGTATTTAAAGGGCTAAGCTGTTGGACGTCTTTAACAAGGGCAGAAAGTTGCTTCATGGTAAAGATCTGCACGGATATATTTGTAAGACATTCGTTTGATTATACTACTACGTTTGATTATACTACTCTCATATCGAATTACAATGTCTTGAAAATAAATTTTGAAAATAGTAAAAGGATTACAGAGCAAATCGATTATAGAGTAAAGCGAATTATAGCAAAAAACGAATACAGAGTAAATCGAATACAGAGTGCAACGAAAACAAGTAAGACGAGAACTTCGGAGAAACAAGTAGATATAGCTAGCTATACTCGAAAGAATCGAAATGATCGATACAACAAAAACAGTATTTCGGATATTTTTTAGGATATATTTAATATTTTCTACATAAACAAATTTATTTGTACTAAAATGTTATTATATAATATAATAATTGAAACATTAAAATTTGAACAAATTATCAATAAAATTAAATTATTTATGTATATGAAGGGCTTATTGCAATAAGTGATAAGCCACATGATCTAAAAAATCATTTTTTTAGGCTGAATACATTACTCAATGCATTGCCAACAACCATTGAAGAGATTTCGGCTATTTCTTATTTATTTTTTTTACCTATTTGTAAAATTTTCCGTGTTCAGTTCCATTCCTTCATTCCTTTCAAAACTTTAGAGTCGATTATTTAAAAATATTTTTTATGTAGCTTATCATGTTCTTGCAATAAGCCCTTCATATATATTTCAGTATGCTTATTATTAATACATATTATGTAACATTCCACAGGAAAAGGGACCTGGGCAAGGCCAATTTTTAAGAAGGTTAAAAAATAATTTATTGGATATATCGACACTTTTGCGCAAAATTATTGTGTGTGGCATTTTTTCGAAATTGACTTTCTTAGGCGAATTTGTTATACACTCCACAAGGCTTCACCTAGTAAAATATTGTAGCAGAAATTCTGAAAGTAAATTTGTTAATTATTTAAGCACATGTAGAATTTGGTTTTGATATTTCAAGCTAAAGCACAGAAAAGTAGAAAAAAGCTCTTTTGTAAAATTTGGTTTTTGCCACATTTGATAATTTCGCACAAAGTAATTTAATCGAATTACCACTAACGCTTTAAAAAGAAAATATTAATTTATTATGACATCTCTTTGCAATTCTAAGGAAATGTCCTCTTTTGAAATGTTTGAGTTTAAGAATATTATTTGGTCAACTGTTGCAGAATTGTTGCCAATTAATATTCTCTTTTCTGAAATGAAATTTCTAGCAGCAAAAATGTTCTTTCTTTTGATTTTTTTAAATTGCTATGTGTGACGAAAAACCAAAAGTACAAAATCATTTCAATTTATGTTTTCATAAAATAATTCCTTAAGTAATTGTATTTTGAATAGCACTAATTTCATCCGATTTACTCCTTTGAGCAAAACAAGTAAAAGGTGTTTTTTAAAAACTCCAGTCAGAACGAACAAATATTGTAGATTAGAATAAACGAATATAGTCGAGTTATTACTTTTTATAAGAACTTTTTATACTTTATTCGTTCTGTTGTGAACGAACGGAGTAAAGAGAGTACAATTAAATAGGATACTTGGTTCCCCATACTGTTTCGAATGTATTCTTGCAGCTCTTTACTTCACAGTTCTCAATTGTCCAATGTGAAATTTGCCTTAAAATATAGTCTTAATTTTGAAGGGAGGCTCCGTCTCCCACTTTTTGATATATTTTTGGGCATATTTGTTTTGTCAATGGTTTTTCCCATACTTGCTTTGTTTTAAGTTTTTACACGGACTCAATCAATTGCAAGTAAAGCGCGAAGTGAGTTTGAGGTGAAGTGAGAAATTGAGCTGTTTTTATAAAATTTTGCTGAAATACCCAAGAAGCCAAATATATTCCTTTGTTAAATTTTTAGCATAATTTTAAGGAAAAGTAAGAAAACTTTATTTCCAAAGGTACATTTTTTAAAGACCCCTAAAAAACATTAAATCTTCCTTAAAAAACCCCCAAAGAATTATTACCCCTAAAATCCCTCAACACAGTTAAGAAACCCCTAAATCTAGGGGGAAATCCCCTAAACTGGCAACACTGCTATAATGTCACTATTGACAATTTATTTTTATTCGTTCAGCCATAGGGATGTATAATTTACTTGTAACCGTATAAATCAATTGAGTACCCAGATTTTATGTATGTAAAAAAAACAAAACAAAAATCTTAAAAATTTAATAAAATGAGCCGAGTTTTAAGATTTAATACAGAATTAATTGAAGTTTGGCCTTAAATGAAGCAATTGAAAGTTTACTTTTAATATAATGTTCATTCGATTACTTATGTCGATTGTTTAGTAACCAATTTATTTGTGTAGCTATGTACGGCTGCTTTAAACTGTCATAATATATTTTGAAAAGTGAAATTGCTGTTGAAAAATATAAAATATATCGTGTTACGAAAGCTAACAATTGATGAATTGTTTTCGAATTATTGCGACTGGAAGAAGTTATAAGCAGTCCAGAAAAACTATTTTCAAACCGGAATTATCGATACACATTTGCAGTTACCGCAATTTAAATACTCAAGATAACTGCTTGGGAGTACATGCTATTCACGTTAAAGTCCACCGAAATGAAACCGGATGTGCTAAATTCAAGAAACAATCTTAAAATAATTATGTGTACTGTGTTGCAAGTAACTGTGCTCTGTGTAATTTTCAAATTCTTATGTTGAAAATGTAATTAATAATTTGCTGGGACTTTGAAAAAATAAATTAAATTAACTGTCCTTAAGATTGCAGCTACGTTTTTAATTGGATCCGATCGGCAATAAAGAACATGCGAAATTACTACATTAAAAGCAACAAAACTTTACATTTATTTGACATAAAATTTTATAAAATAAGAAAGTCAACATTGATAAATTTTCAAAAAAGCTCATTTTGACATTATAACTACGCCTTTGTTATTGTTTTGCTGTCGAAGAGAGCGTATTTCTAGTGCATCTACCTGGCTATTCTACCATGGTCGTAAGTATAGACGTAGAATTCCTTTTTATACAGTAATAGAGAAAAATTCTGGTTATTTTCATTTATATTTTTCAAAACCATTTTAAAGCATTTCATTTTCTAAATAAAAATTATTTAAAAACAAATTTGTTGTTTATGTTTTTATTGTCTTCTTCAAACTTACTTGATCTAAAAAGTTCGCAATTAAATAATGTAAAATCATTTAAAAATTGCTTTGTTTTATTGTTTGTTCTTGTTCATTTTTTATGTTGGTTAAAACTAAATGTAATTCAACGTTATGTTTAATGTATGGAAATAAATATCGGAAGAATTTGAATTATTTATTTTTCCTGTCGTAAAGAGCATATACATATATGTGTATTGTAAAAGTAATTTAAAAATAAAATTTTAGTTAACAAACTGTATTTTTTATATGGAAAAAATACAATGCATAACAGAAATAATTCCACTACTATACTAACTATAATACTATTTTTTAATCCAAACATTAGTTTAATTTAGGTGGGCCTCCAGCCCACGTTTTTGAAAAGAACTTACTTGCATTCGTAATGATGCAAAATAAGCGAAACTATTTTAACAACTGAGATGGACGAATGGATAAGGTGTTAGACCAGCACAACAGAGGACGTGTGTTCAAGTCATGAACTGGTCAGTTTTTTATTTTGAGTTGAATTTATATTGCTTTTTTAAAATTTTTGCGTTTTGAACTATTTTTTTTTGGATTGAAAAATTTTAAACTTATCTTTGCATTAAAAAGTAATCTTTTTTTGGTGTTGTGCTATATGTAATTCCAAAAAGTTTAAAATTTAGTCCAAGATTTTTAACCGAGTACGTTGTAATAGGTCTGTTTCCGTACTAACTTCAAGTAAAGTTCGAGTAAGGTTCAATCTGTGAGAGTAACTCAATTATCTGTCAAAATGTGAGAATATGCAAAATAGAACGGAAACGACTTCATGCATGTTTCAAGCAGAACAGTTGCTGTTGACAACTGATTTACAATAAATTGAAGCAATAGGAAGAAGAAAATTCGTGCTCGAAGAAATTTTTCAAGTAAAGTTCAAGCTAGTTTTAGGTAATTGTAATAGAATAGAGAGCGACATTTAGCTTATTCTTCTTCTCTCTCGAGCTTCAAAAATATGTAAAGAAACGGTTTCAAGCAACTTCAAGTTACTTGAATCGAGTACGGGAGCAGACCTAATTTCGGAGCGCTCATAGTTCTGACTCTGAAAAGATCCTTATTGTAGTGGATTTTATGAGTTCCCTCTTCTTTAAGAGTTTTTAAGGTGTATTTTTTGTTGTTTCATTACGTACACTCCTGAAAAAACATATTTCGGATTGTTTTTGGAGTACTTCTTTTGAGCTCTGAAAAAGCTCACATTTAGGAGAGTTTTGTGAAAAGCCTCTTGAATATGAAAATTTATGTATATTTTCCGTATTTAAAAAATGAGGTCCTAAAACCATCCCAATTTGGAGAATTTTTGGAGTAGAAATTTAAAAAAAAACAATCTTTCAAATACTGTTCATTCACTTTAAATTTAAAATATTTCATTCGGTTCGGTAATCGTAATATGCTTGCAACCTAATATTTCAGCACAGAAAGAGCGGAAAAATTTTAAGGAGTAATCCTCGTTCTCTGACACTTTTTTTCTTCATAAAAAAATCATAAAAAGTGACCAAATTAAAAAAGCCCATTTTCGGTACTTTTCTGTTTTTTTTATAAAGAAAAATATAGAAAAAATAGGAATCATAAAAGAGTCTTTTGAGATTCATATTGAGAGCAACCACTTTCAAAGGAAAACTAGCACTTTTCTGAAACTTTGAAGAGTCTTGTATGATTCTTAAAATGCCAATATAAAATTCACAAAAGAGCCTATCAGGAGTCCAAATAAACTACCTTTGAGAGTCAAAAAAGTATAATTTTGTACTCTTATTTGAACTCTTAAAGAGGGACCACTTTCAACGGAAAAACTGCCCTTTTTGAAACTTATAAGAGCTCATTGTGAGGGCTAAGGCTCTTACAAATAAGTCATAAAAGAGCTTTAAAAACTCATATGTTTTGCAGGGACGCATCTGTATTCTCTTTTGTATTTATCTTTCTGAAAATAAACAAAGCCAATAACAAACGACAATAACGAAAGCATCTAATGCGTATTTATATGTATATGTACATTTTACATATATATTAAAAACAACAACCACAACAAAAGCAGCACAACAACAAACGACACGATTGCGAACCAAACTAACAACAACAACAGCATAAGCAGCTACTGAAGTAGCTACTCAAGCAGCTTGTGTTTTTCTCATACGAATATATGCATTTCTTTTCTTCTTTGCATATATTCGTGACCTTATTAAATAAGTGTGATATTTTGCTGTTTTGTGACCTTATTAAATAAGTGACAAAATCCAAAGTTAGATATTAATTTTATTCGTTCTTTAATTGATATTTTGGCATATATTTGTTCTTTGTGTGATGAATATTAAAGGCTGTAGGTATACCCTAAATTGTCAACTAAAATTATAAAATCAAAAAATTTGTGAAAATGACCCCCATATAAACCGCGCTGTAAGACGTAATTCTACGTCAAAAATCCTTAAAAAAAAGGTTCTAGAGCAAAAGTGTATGCAGTTTACTTTGTGTGTGAATATTTTTTCCGATAATTATGTCACGATGTAATTCTAAGAAAAAACAAACTGGTCTTCTAATTTTGAGAAATTGAAAAACAAAGAACTTGATTGGTATGTTATTTATTAAGATTGCAGAAGGTAGAGCAATTACAAAAACGCAAATTTCATTAAAGGACCAAAAACTAATTTTTTTTTGTTTTAAAAGCATTAGTTTTCTAAAAATATATTGTTCGTTTCGCGAGATATAAAAAAAGAAAATTAATTCATTTTCAAACGTTTGATCTGTTACAACCACAATAACAATTCTTCTATTCTTTAATTTTTTTAATTAAATATGTGCACAATAGGGCGGGTCAAATTCTGGCTCAGCGAAATTCGTAAAATACATGTAATTTCAAGACTTTTTCTCCACTACAGCATATACAAATTCTGAAAAAAAGCTGTGCGGACTTTCGTAAATAGATTCATACACATACATTCATACATTCATATTTTATAATTAAGAACAAAATCTATTTACGAAAGTCCGCACAGCTTTTTTTCAGAATTTGTATATGCTGTAGTGGAGAAAAAGTCTTGAAATTACATGTATTTTACGAATTTTGCTGAGCCAGACCTCCAAAAAATTCGTCCATACAAATTGACCCGCCCTAGTGCACAATCATGATTTGATGCAGCTCTTAGAGACCTTTAACTGGTTTCCCTTTTGTCTATAACGGTGATATACAGAATAATTTGGTAATTTTAACTTAAAATGACTCCTTATCTTTTGATATAACAATTCAATATATTTGGTTTGTTAGGAAATATTCTATGGATTTCCCAAGTGAATACGGTGATCACATTTTTACATTTATACTGATAAAACAATTCGTTAATCTATTAAAAATTTAATAACATGATTTTCGCTACTGTGCAAACAAATTCAAGGGCAAATAATTCCATAAAAGTTAATCGAATTGAAATGTAAATAAATGAAACAAGACGTTGAATACAAATGCACTCAAATTCCATTAGAAGCGCGAAAATACATGCGAATAGCAACTTGAGGCTAGCGGAACACAAACACAATCGCTCTTCCACACATATACGCAGTCATAAAAATAAAAGAACACACGCACAACAGTACAATTGAATTAAACGAAATAAAATAATAATGATAAAACTCCCTCCAAAGCAAAAAAAAAAAAAAGAAGAGATGGGAAAGATGCCACTTCAACGCAGTGCAGCTACTTTGAGAACCGCACTTGAAAGTTGTGCTTACCAAGCAGGCAAGGATGTTCTGATAGATCCTATAATAAACAAGCTTAAAGAAAAAAAAAATTGATAAAACATTAGCGACCACAACAACACGAACAACATAGCCAATGTCATTTGTACAGGCGTAGCTTCCAGTATTATCAGCATCATCATTAGAATCATCATAAGCATCATCATCATTATCATACTTAACAACAGCACGAAGTGTTGTCCTGCTCAATCATATCACGCAAAGCACACGCCCATTGCATGGGTGGACTAGAGCAAATGGAACATGATTTGCGGTTAGATGGCAACGCCAAGAAGTATTTTTCAATTTTAGCTCGCGCACTTTAGCTCCATTGTTATTTTCTACTTTGCTCATCTATTTGAACGTTAAATTTATTGGTAACAAAATAATTCCAAGCACGTTCATTTGATTACATTAATGCGAAAATGGCAAAAAGGATACCACAGGACCAGCTCCAACAGAAGCAGCAGCAGCACGTTGCGGAGCTTCAGCCAAAGAAATGCCACGAAATACAGCAAGGATACCAAGTTGTATAATAATGTGGCCACGTAAAGGCAACAACAGCAGCAACAGCCACAAAAAGGTGCGTCCTTGCTTAGCTTTGTCCACTTGTTTCTGTTTTCCTTTTTTTTTGTTTTTGATTACCTATTTGCTTTTTATCTCACCAAATATATATTATTTTTGTGCTGATAATGCATAGATGAGTGCCACTCTTTGGTATTGTCCTGACACTGGGTCACTTCATCCCCATGCCACCTCTTTCTGGTTAATACAGGCGTCCCATAGCTATGGTTTGGGCCCAAATTGTTTGGCTCGAAGCCACTTTTGAATGCATATCGTACAATACTCGAGAGAGCAACAAAACTGCAATTTTTATTAGTGCTGAAGGATAATTTTTTTCGATACACAGGATATAAAATTATTTCGAAGGAAAGACAAAAAACAAGCGAAGCATACAAAACAAATGCTGGAACGGATAAGAATCAATATATCGTTTTTTTTTTTTCAAACTTCCATGGTCCTCATACCGTGTGAGCACTTTAGATATACTTCTTTACTATAAGCAGTTCAGATATAAGTTGTTAAGATAGAAGTGTAAGCAGATATTAAAAAATAATAATCTATTTTAACGACTTTTAGTGAAGAATGCTTCAAAGATATGACAAAGTAAAAATAAATAAAAATTTCAAAATATTTTCAAAAATAAAACACTGAAAAGTAAATTTATTAATAAATTTTTTAAATTTATTTGCTTTTAATTTTCATATATGTATATTGCACTACGGTGGGCCAATTTTATGAAATTAAGTTTTGTATTGACTACGTTGCGTTTTACCTGGTGGTTTACAAAAAATTTAAAATTGAAAACATCATGGCGTTGTGTGTTATTATAACTCGCTGAGTACAAGAGCTACTATTAAAATTATAATGCGATTATAAAAATGTATTCTATGCATTAGTGATGCAATTGGTGCTAAATTTAGTTACAAAAACTGCGCAACTCTGTTGATATTCTTCGGACAAATTCAAAATACAACAAACTGATGCATTGCATAAATGCATTTAGGAACTCAGCCTATACTGCATAAATTTGAGACCAAAATTAAAAATATTAACGAAGTTATGGCTCATAGTCGAGAGCTCCTCATATTACGCGCTGTGTGTTGTTAAAACTTTAAAAGCATTTTTCTCGAAACAACGTTTTTTTGATCGACCCGGGTGTTTTAAAAAATTCTAGCTAGCCGATTGGACTAAAATTTAAATGCATTATTCAACACACCAATTTCTCTCGCAAGAAGTAGAGTTGTACATTCTTCAAAATTTTTGTCCTATTTTATTCCTCGATTTCTATTTAGATGTCTGCCATTTTGTTATTATTTAATAAAAATGTTTAAAACTACAACCTGCCAGATCGATAAGCCTATAGAACAATAACCTTTTAAACTTTTTGTTTGAGATGACTTCTAGTGTCGTTAATACCTGTCCAGTAACACACTTTTTTGTGTCCACTTTGGACGTAAATAGCTTAAAAAAAATTTCGTAGAATAAAACATTTTTTTAATTTTAAGATGTTAATAATAATAATAATAATAATAATAATAATAATAATAATAATAATAACAGGGCTTTGGATGACCTTAAAAACTGCAAAAAAATTATCTAAAAAATATTACAAAAATTATATAAAAACTGCAGAAAATGACCTTAAAACTGATAAAAATTACCTGTAAAACGCAAAAAATTACATAAAAAATAAACAAAAAATAAAGCTTTACAAATAAAACATTACTAAACTAAAAACTTATTTTATATATTTTTTATTTATTTATTATATATAAAAAGAAGTGTTCGTTTTAATGTCGCCACTAACTAAAAAAACGGGTCCACCGATTTAAAGCAAAATTTCAGGGTTCGTCAGGTATGGTCCGTAGATGGTTTACGTGGTTCCGAAATTATGTCATTTAAAAAATTTTTCCATCTACTCCCATAAAAATCGTTCGTGAGAGTTGGTGTCCGTTAAGGTTTTAGGAACGATAACACCTAAGTGCATCAAATTTACAATATTTGTTGTCAAGGCCCATATCTCAAATAATAAATAAGTAAAAATTACCACACCCCCTATTACCGCCCACATATTAAAAAAACGCTTTATTTCAGACGAACTCGGCTATTGGACTAAAATTTAGTAATTCAGTTTGTATGGTTACTCTCGGCAACTCAACGAACAATAACTACGCCCAATTTTCAGAAACTATTACAGTTCCTGAATTGTGTATCTATGCTATTATATAAAAGCCTTTGTGACACGTACGATGTTCCGCAATCACACGAGAACCACTGAACCGATTTGGACAATAATGGTAATAAACGATTTTTGATTTAAACTGAATCGGGCTAGGCTATATAAGATTTGCCATGCCTACTTTTCGCACCCATTATATGCAAAAATTCTTTATTTAAGACGGCTTTTGTCGTATTACTTTGACATTTGGTAATTAAGTTTGTATAGTTACTGTTGGCAACTGTACTCAAAACGGGTTTCTACGCCCCCTTCTACAACCAAAAAATTAATGAAAATGCAATATTTCAGACTGTTTTGGCAGTATAAGGCTAAAATTTAGTAATTTAGATCGTATGGTTACTTTAGGCAGCAGTACTAAAAATAAGCGTGGTCGCACTATGTTTACGACAATTTTTTATGGGATGAGCGTGGAGTGAAGCAAAGTTCACCAGGCATAAGCTTAATTAATCTGAAAATTTCACAGTCGACTTGTTTCGAAGATGAGATTCATAAGGTAGAAAAAAATTTGCCACATCCCCTTTCACCGCTCAAAAATAGATAAGAATGCAGTAAAAATCTTTTACAAAACATAAAAAACTCCTTCACCTCTTCTATGATTGACTGGGATGACAATTTACCATTAAAAAATTGCATTCTTTTCTATCCGACTGTTCTTACTTATTCTTTTATTATAAATAATATTCAAATTCCACGCTGGATAAATTATTCTCCTGAATGCTTAATTATTATTATGCACGTTAAGTTAAAAAACCGTTAATTCTCATTTTACCTACTTACACAACTATGAGGATATACTTGATCGATTTTCTGAATTTTCAAAAGCTTTACGAGTACTCTCTTATGTTTTTTGGTTTTACCATCGAACTCACCCAAACTATCGATAAAAATTTTCATTTGATTCAAAAAATGTTTCAATTTCTGAACTATGCAATTCTTTGTCAAAAGATATCGTATTTACAAGAATACCATAATCTCTCTTTAAAGTAGACAAATGCATCTTCTAGCAAAATATTGAACTTAAATCCGTTCCTAGATTCCAAAAGGCTTCTTAGAGTTTGTGGACGATTAGCATCATCACCTTCGTTGACGTATGACGAACGTCATCCTATTATTCTTCCGTACAACTGTCAATTGACACTTATTCTAGTTCACTTTATTCACCAAATATCGCTTCACGGAGGTAATCAGCTAATGCTTCGCTTAATCCGAGCGCAATTCTGGATCCTTAAGGTCAAAAACTTAATTAAAAGTACCATTCACAATTGCGTTATCTCTAAGCAAAAGCTGCAAACGCAGCTAATGAAGAGCTTACCACCAGAACGTACTGTCATAACTCGTCCATTCACTAAAACTGGTCTTTACTTTGCAGGACTATTCGAAATAACAAATTATACAGGCAGAGCATGTTTAATTACTAAAGGTTATGTGTGCGTTTTTGTATGCTTTTCCACAAAAGCTATCCATCTCGAAACTACTTCAAATCTTTCCACTGAAGCTTTTTTGGCTGCATTTTATCGATTCGTTTCCAGGCGAAGTTGTCCTCTTCCTAGGAGCTTCCAAAAAACTTATTCAAGATTTTCTTCTTGCATCGCACACAGCTCTTACTTCTCAATTCAGCCACCAGAACATCTCCTGGCACTTCATTCCTTCTAGTGCTCCACTTATGGGTGGACTTTGGGAAGCAGGTGTTAAGAGCTTCAAAGCTCATTTTCGAAAAGTGGCCAGTCCTTTCAAAAACACATTTGAAGAACTTTCGACCCATCTCTCCAGAATAGAAGCTTGTCTTAATTTACGACCTATTTCGCCAATCTCAGAGGATCCCGCTGATATGTCCGCTTTAACTCCTGGTCATTTTTTATTTGGTGGCCTAATTTTAGCCCCATAGATCCTGATATTCAAGAGCAATCAATATCAATAATAAATCGATTCCAGAGACTTAAAGCTCTTCATCAACATTTTTGCATTCGTTGGAAAAACGAATACTAAAAGAACTTCAAAAACGACATAAATATAAAAATCCATCCGACAATATTAACGAAGATACTATAGTTCTAATAAAAGAAGACAATCTACTTCCAAACGAGTGGCGTTTAGGTAGAGTGACAAAAGTATATTTTGGCGACGATAAAAAGGTACGCTTTAACCGAAAGAGGTTCTATTAAAAGACCAATTGTGAAATTAGGGGATTTCCTATCCAATAAAATATTTTGTTCAAATTTTCTCCACTGTTAAAACAACTCTTACATTCAATCCAAACTTTAATTTACAGCAACAATGGCCAGCGGAAGTATGGTATCTAAAAAAGCCTAAAGCATAGTAGTCAAAGCAACAACACGAGTTACAAGAAGAAGAAATAATTCCAATGCAAGATCCATTGCACAAATCCACGTTTTCATGCCCTAAGATTTTGCACAAATCCTTCTACACAAATACTTTGGTAATTGCTTGGCTCATCAGCACTACGAAAAACATGTTTAAGTGGTTCCGGATGTCACTATTGAAGAGAGAAGCACCACACTCTGCTGCATTTACATGAAAGTCTCCTAATAAGCAAATCCAACAAAACGTAAAATCCACAGATACACCTTTCTTCGGATCAATAATCACACAGCACTCCATCAGCTTGTTTCCAATAGCATTGCTTAAACTAGAAGTTCGCGAAAAGTTCCACTACGCTAGATCGCTACTCGATCCTTGTGCAGCGTTCAGCAGAATTTCATCAGCATTAGTGAAGCAACTAGGGATTTCAATTTTTTCAATCGAGAATAACAAAGTGTGCTCTGTCATTATCTGTTCCCTCTTTGATCTAACCAGCAGAATCGAAGCTATGCTAAGAGTCGATAATCGTATAAGTCTCTATATTCCAACAAAATTCATCGCCGAATGTATAAAAGAAAGGTTTTCGAATTTAATTCTAGCAGATGCAAAATTTTATAAGTCTGCACCAATATCCGTAGTTTTATCCTAAAATGATGAAATCCGGTGTTATTCCAAGCAGTGCAGGTCTTCCAATCGCACAAAATACGGTTTTTGGTTGGATACTTTCTGGACCTTGTGCTCTATAAAATATTATGTTTCTATCTTTCTCTAATTCTCAGTTTAAGACAATCACTATCTCTCATAGTAACAGTATCATAGTAATAGTATAGAGATAGCAGTAGTATCTCTCATAGTAAGTAGTAGTAACTACCCAGCACCGGATTTGCCAGTGGCTACCATAGAACTAATACAGAATAAATTACCAGGTAAGGAAGCATTACTTTTTTCAAAAAGTAATGCATCTGCATATAGCAGAAGTAATTAACTCACACCTCATTACCTGTAATGTAGCATACAAGGAAAAGTAATGCAGTGATTTTTATAACTTAATACAAGTAGTATGTTACTCCATAACTTCTAGGTAATGCTGAAGGGAGGCGATCACTTACCTCCTGTCTCATTCAATGTTAAATGTAAGGCCTTTTATGCATAGTAAGGTAATAAAGTCGGAAGTAGTGGTCATTACAAGGTAATTGATGCTTCATATATTCGGAATATATTCCATCCACTACTGGGTAACCCTTGCACGCACGTACTATATATTGAGATCTTGAATTTATGCAAATGCACATTCTATGAAATAAGAACTATTTTTTATAATTTGTATGCTACATATTCTATTACATTCTGCTTTTTATATATTATTATCCTATAATCATATTGCATTTATTCACATTGAATTATATAAAATACTGAATTATACGTAAAATTAATTGCAGCCTTAATGCAAGGCGGGCCGCATGCTTATGTTAAGATATTAACTCATCTACACATCTACGTTAGCTTACCTTGAATTGTTAGATGTCGCTTTCGAATTTCACCACAGTTTAAATTTATATATTTAACGCTATATTTGTATATAATATAAATAAAAATAAATAAACTGGTCATTGCAGCCCTTGGAAGGGCTTTGACCTAGCTTCTATTGATCAATTGTGTTATGCGTGTTATTAAATGTTTGACCACAAATGATCGAGAACTGGACCTACGTGTTTTATGCCGACTCCGAACGGCTTATGTTCTCAAGAAGCTTTACATGGAAATTTTTACTCTCTGAGGTTTGCCATTGTCTGCAGAGAGGTGACGACCGAACAGAAAAATTAATTCTATTGAAAAAACTTTCTGTCTGAGCTGGAATTGAACCCGGGCTACCGCGGTTCTTTAGCTGAGGGGCAACACACTCTACCCACTAGGCTACGGCCACCACTATTTGTATATAGTATTAAACATATTTATAGAAGTTACAGTTTATTTTTCTGTAACTGAACATTTTCTTATTCACTTATATTTCATTAACCTCCTTGGTAAGACATATTACTCATAAATATAATTTGTTTTAAGGAAACTTAAGGGGACAGTACACACCTGGATTTTTCAAAAATGAAATTTTTAAAATGTATCTTTTTTAAGAAAGGAACAAGATATATAGAAACTTTGCATATTTATTTTAATGTCAAAAAATAGTATACGAAAAAAAAATTTTTAATTATTCCAGCGTGTTTTTTGGCTGCTACAGGTTTTTGAAAATAACATTAAAAAAATCACGGCGGTCGTGATTTAGGATTACTGGAACGTCTGACAAAAAAAAAATAAAATCAGTTTAAATCAGCATCAAAGCCGCTATAGATTGAACTAAAAAATTTTTTTGGCAAAAATTGACAAAACGACGGCATTTTTTTTTTAAATTATCCGATTTTTGGACCAAAAAATCCCTTGATAACCAAAAATACTTTACCGAACTTTCTATCCGTAGTTCAATCTATAGACTTATATGTGTACAATAATATATTAAAGTTTCAGAACGATCAGTGAAGTAGTTTTTTATTTATCACGCCCGCCAACTGAAAAAATGTGATTTCTAGAAATAGCGCTATAAAGTTTTTAAAACCGACTATACGGCCTTGAAGCTCTGCGTTTAACACCTTCGCCATTTAACAAAGAACTTAATTTCTAATTTTGTATCATTAGAAATAGATTCTTTGAGGTCTTATGAACAAAAATCCATTTTCAATTGGTTTTATTTGGTTTGGTTTATAAAAAAACTATAGTTACTGTAAATTACGTTTTAGATAATGATCAATTTAGATTCCGAACTTTGATCGACTGTAACTTTTTTAAATACTTTTAAGGACAAAGTTTATTGTTTTTTAAGGGCTTTTTTTATATAAAATAATTTTTTCATTTTTGGGGGTAGAAGCCTGTGTCACTGAAGTAACTTTAAGAATTTTATGTTTTAGGCAGGGTTCGCACATGTTCATTCATGAACTGCTCATTTCTTCTTCTATTCATTCATTTAAGAATATACAGAAAGATCAAAGTGAGCAGCTCATTTTCTCGAAGAGCTGATCAAATTTTTTTTGTTCATGAACTCAATAAGAGAAAACCAGTCTGTGAACAAGAATATTTTTACTCTTGCGAAGAAACTGTTGCTATTCATCTCTTCTTTACTTGTCGTTCGTTGGCTCTTCATTTATTCATGAATTTTTCATGAAGTGGTGAAGCAAACGGATGATACTCACTTGTTCAGTGGCAATAGATGGTTTGTATCAGAGAAAGAATTCGGTGCTGTATCGAACACTGGGTGTTCGTAATGGGTATCGAAATGGGTCGCTAAATTCACATCCGTTGTCAGAATTTAAAAATTATGTAATTTTTACAATAGGGTTGACACCTCATAAAATGAATTTTTAATAGTTTTAAACATAAATTAACAGTGTTATGGGGTCGCTGATTAAGAAGTCAAAATTTTAAAATTCAAGATGGTGGATAGGGTTGCCACTTTAATTTTTTATTTTTATGAATTTGGGGCTGGCACGAACTAAAGGGTAAAAATGGTTGCCATTAATAAAATGTATTTTTAAGAATTCTTAACATCATTTAAATGTGTTAGGGAGTCGCTGCTTTCGAAATTCAAGATAGTGGATAGGGCTGCCACCTTAATTTTTTATTTTTACCATCTTGAATTTTAAAATTCTAACGCCATCCAGCGCCTTCTGAGAATTTCAGTATTAAAATTGTATTCCTCAGGTTTTTTATAGCGTTTCTCACAAGGTTTGCTTATTACAGCGTAACTATAGGAACTGATTCAGTTTGATTAGCTATAAAAACTTGCGAATGGATAAAAAAACTAGTTTGGGATACATGTATTTTTTTAACCCATTCCGGCCCGGCTCCGTGACCTTTTGTAATCAGAAAAAATAGATATTTTGCTTCGATTGCAGCATAGCATCCATACTAGTAAAGTGACGTAAATTTGTTGTAGTAAATAAATGTAGGCAATTTTATATTTGCAAAAGGCAAATATTTTGGTTCACTGTTTATTTATCTGATACGTCTGGTTCTTGAGATATATTTTAAACACGATGCAAATATCGTCAAGAATTCCAGTAAAAAATTTCATAAACTGGTACAGTACAGATAAAGGGTATGAAATCGACTTAAAAGCAATCTGCCAATAAACACAGTTAATTTATATGAAATATATTTTAAAAGTTCAGTGCAAGCAAGCTATATTTATGAAGGTGGCAGAAGTAGGTGACGTCTATCAAATCGGCACCGTAGCAATGTCTATCTGCAATTGTATTGTAATAAAATAAAAACAATTTTTTCTATTTTCAAACAAAAAATATTTTAGTTCCTTTAAAAAACAAAAAATAGTTTCTAAGAAGCTTCATACAAAACACAAAAAGGTACCCGGGTACCTCGTCACTCTCAAAAGGGTTAACAAATCACTGTTTTACCTTAATCTTACATATAATTTGTTTTAAAAAGAGATGTATGCTGTCTTTAAAAACCTTTTATGTGTAATAAGCTAATAAATTATTGTTTAAGAACACATTTTGTCATAAAATACAGGCACGATAAATCGCTAAACACAAAAAAAAAGTTTTTTACCATTCATTATTTGAGCCTCCTAGATCGCTACGCTCATAAGGGTTAAAAGATTTCATGAGAAATTATTTTAAGAAGACATTTTCAAAATTTGGTCAAAATACATCAAATGGTTCTAAAATTACAATCACTTATTTAAAGCAATATGCGATGTCCAACCCTTTGTATGATCTCGCCCCACTGTGCGTCGCCTTGTGGTTTGTTGCAATATCAGTGCTTGGACTCGGAAAAATTTTAGATTTTACTCAAAAAGTGTGGTAGATTGAAATAAAATATGATAGATTTGGTATTTCATATAGGAATTATATATGTCTTTAATTAAAAAAAAACATAGACAGAACACAGTTTACAATAACAAAAACAGTCAGTGTATATATTTAATACAAAAAAAAACAAAAATAGATTAAAAAAGAACAAACTTTCAGTCAATAAAACAAAAAAGATAACAAGATGGAACAAATATAGTTTAGGGGCAGGAGACTAATTTTATTATATATATGTGTTTTTACCCTCTAAAGGCCCAATATCTTCACAGTCTGGTAAAAGTTACCGTCCTGGTACACTCTCAACTCGCAGGAAATAAAGGTATGATTTTCCAGCAAGTTGTAATCTTACCGGGACGGTAACTTTTATCGATTTGTGCCACGCTTAAGCCTATTGCATAAACGTTTTGTTAACAGCTGACAGTCAACGTCAAAATATCAATATCGTTCGCAATAATAAGCATATGTCAAAATCTTATGATATTCACAATTAAGCTTTCAAGTGATGTGTCTATTAAAAGTATTTTATAAGGAACAAATTGTTCAAAAAATTTTATGATGGTGGAAATAGTAATAGATTTTAAGCCTTCGGTGAAAAAAGTGGTAGATATTAAAATTTTAAAAAAATGTGGTAGATCTACCACAATAGTGATAAAGCCCATGCCCTGTGCGTATATCTATTCTTTAAATAATTATTGACTACAATCTGAAAATTTTATACAATCTTCTTTAAAGTGCTGTAAATATACCTAAAAGTTTAGAGTACCTATATAATTGTCTTTTCCAAAAAAGTTTAATGAAAATAGCATATTTTTCGGCCTGTTTAATCAGACTGGAAATTTAATGATTACTATTTTTTGTACTGAAATTAATAAATAACGATGCCTAAATTTTATTATATTTTTTACTAGAATAATTTTGTTAATATTTGGCTTCGGCTTCGCCCAAAAATCCACGACACTAATATATATATAACACAAAGTAGCAACAAGCGTCTGTTTCCCTCTGCTGGCCCTAATTTTCAACCAATTTAGTTGGTTGTTTTTGAAAATGTAGATAATTACAATGCAATGATTATAGGTAAAAATAAAATTTGCCACACTCCCTTTAACCGTCCATAAATCGGGGAACCCAAAGAAGCTTTATTGTATATACATTTTTTTTTTATATGGAAAATGTCGAATATCTCTGAAAGTTTTACACCAATTCCTTTGAAAATTAGCAGAGAGATACACTATCACTAAGGTCAGGTGTAAAGTATATTTTATTTTCTACGTCCATTCTCACCAATTACTAAAGGCATGAAAACAGTTTTAGATAACTTTTGCCTTAATACAAATCTTAACGGCTCTACGGACTTCGCTCAAATTTGGTATACATATTGTATGCATCCTAGATTAGATTAAAATAGCCTTTTTTAAACTAACATACATTTCTTTAGTAAAATAAAAATTTCCGTTTTTTTGATACCAAAAACATGCACATGTCTAAAATATTGTAGAAATTTTTAATGCAACGACTTTCCATACAACATCTAAACCTTAGAATGAGAAAAAAGCGATAATAAAAATCAAAGTTTTGACTTTCGATGCAAATATCGTGAGTGAAGCAGGTCTGCAAAAAAACAAATAATTGAATATATCCCATAAATTCTTTAATAAATAAAATATAATTTCGATGTGATCCAGAGGTCCGAATTAAGATTTTTTGGAATTATTCCAGAAAACCATTGGTGGTCACACCGTGTCGCTTACCTACAACGCACAGTGTTTTGCGTTGTACTGGCAGTGGAAATAAATAAAAAATTTTTGGTCTTGGAATTGTACGAATTTGATATCATTCGAATGACAGATAATAAGAAAGAAATTAATTAAGTTAAATCCAAAATATTATCTAGGCACGGCAGCATGTAAAATTTGTATAATGTTTTAGTAATTTGCAAGGTAGAATCCGATGTGTTCGTGAGGCTAACATGAAAAATTCTTCTAAAAATACATTCTTAACCCTTAAATACGTACCATACCATGTATGGTACTTGTTTTGAATCTTGTCAATCAAAGTGGAGCTTAATTTCTATTTATAAAAACACTGTTTCAGCTCGATTACGATTTTTTTTAGTTGTTTTTCACTTTTTGCACATAATTTGAAAAGCGAGTTTCAAAAGTTAAGAAAAAATTGAGAGTACTTATTATACATTCGGCTTTGGCTTAGCTAAATATAATGGATGTGGATTCAATTTGATATTTTGAAAAAGTGTTTTTTATTTTGCCATGTACCATATATGGAACACAATGCATCTACGAATTTTACTATGTTTTTATTATTGACGAAAAGAGATGCAACGCTGATGAAGTGGCGGATATGCTCTATGATGTTACAACAATGGAGATCTGTCTGATCGTAAACAGTGGCCAGATGATGGATAAGGTGAATCGATTGATCAAACTTAAATACAGCAGCGCGTGAAAAATAAATCTAAAATCAATTACGCCGTATTGCAATTTTTGGCTTATTTACCAACGGTTACCCAGATGTATCTATTCTTGAAGCTTCTGGAACTACTATTCTAGATGCTGGCATGTCAATGGAAGTTGATTTGTTAGGACCTTATGGATTTTTCATTGGGTCGATTCTTCATTTATTCGACCTATGCATGGTAAATGCATAGCAAAAAAAGCAAACTCCTCAAAATCCCGATTTCCTAAAAGGCGTTCTGTCTTGAGTTATCCCAAATTTTTCTAGTTCCTCGAGTTCAACCCGACCATCAGCCAGCTAATGATTTTTGACATGATGGTATGGATAACCTGCCTGTTATTGACGGACGGGCTCGGTACAAGTATATAAAATTTGATGGCAAAGGCAAAAAAGGGGAAAAACCGTTCTTTTTTTTAAATGTAGAAAGTATTATCAAGCTCACCTTTCGTTGAACGAAAACGTGAACGAAAACGTTGCTATTATTTCTTCGACTATCATAGTAAAAAGGAATAATAATTTCTATTCTTTCACTAAAACCTACAAAAATTGCTATTTTTATTCACTTTTCTGTAATTTTTCACTTAGTTTTATATATGCTTATATTGTTTTCTAATAACATACTGCTTTTCATTGGGGTAACTTGGTCTTAATACTTGACATTATGCATTTAAAGTTAATCGAAAATAAAAATAAAAATAATTAAAATGAAAAAACTCTGCTTCATTTTTTCTTTGTATAATTAAAAAAAAATAAAAAATAGAATTTCGGTCAATTTAAAAAAACTAACAAAAAAAAATTCATAAACGACAAATTTTGCAAATTTTGATAGACACTTTCGAATACTAATTATATAAAAAATTAATATACATTAAGGTCATTCAGAAAAAAGTTATATTTGTACCCATCTAGAAATGTACCTTGATATTTTTATGGCGATTCCCAAAGGATTTTGCCTTTACCGAAATCCGTGAGTGAGAAATAATACCATTTTGCAAAAACCTCAAAAAATCATGTTTTTCGTAAATATGTTGACTAGTTTAATAGTTGTAAAAAATTAAACCTTCACAAATATTAGACCTGAAAGAGTTCTTCTAATCTGCATCAAATCCTTTTAAATATTTGCAATCGGATTTACGATAATTATGTCTTTTTTTCGTTTTTTTAACATTGTTTTTTATTATTTTTACTTAAATTCAAATAACTTTATTATTTCTTATGCGATCCTCGTTTTCAAGACATCGTTGGAAAGGTATGGACTGTTTTCATTTAGTGCTTAAACTGAATTTCATTCACAATTAGGTAGCAGACAATTTCGATCGAATTGAAATGGGCGAAATTGCCCGAAAATATTGACGGATAGGATCTGCATGCAGATCAAAAGTACATATACGATATGGTTCGAGCTGTACATAGCGGAGTGTGCGATTATAATTTAGCTAGCCTTAAGCCAGGTCCGCTAAATTTATCATGCTGATTGACAACAGCATCACGAATTATTCGCCTCTATGTTACGGAACCTGTGGCCTCGGAAAATATGAAAAAGCTAGCATTTTTTGTCATGAAAGCTTACGCACCGTTTTGGTTTTTAGTAGAAGCCAACTACAAGCAATTGATGGAAGCCACCACTTATTAAAATATGTTCAATGGACGCAGCAATTGCCAGACGACGTGCGGGAAGTTGTACAGTACTCTATGCAAATCAACGGGTTTTTTGCACATCCTGAAAATATTTTTTATCCATGATAAGAGATAAGAGCAGAAAAGTACGAACGGCGGCGTATAGTAAGATTTTCGATGCTCGTGCTTGTGCGACTGAAACAATTCGACAATTCATTGAGCCTGAAGTTAAGGAAATTATCACCGATTATCCAATTTTACTGAGAACAGGAATTACTCCAATATTATGATTGTGATGAAATTATTCAAATTCCAAGTAAGAACATATTAAAACATTACCGTTTCCTTTTATTCAAAGAACTTATTACAGAACTCTTCTGTCATTCGCAAAATACGGAGCGTTTGGTCCATATCGTGAGCCATTCTCGATTATCGGTGATTGATAAAAATCGTCAAGAACACATTGCAAGGATTTAATATAAACAATTTTGTTTTAATCGAGAATTTTAGTTGTTTTCCCAGCAGTAATTTAATGTTTTTTTTTATCACTGTGTAATATTAATGGGTTAAAAATAATGATTTCACAACTAGTCGTTGTAACATAATACTCGTCGTTTTTATTTTTGTTATTTTATTTCATTTCTCCAGTAGGAGTTTTCTGCAACAAAGACTTCCTTAAATATTTCAGTTTTAATGTTATTTAGTTTTAACTAAAAATTAAAGCACACCATACCTTTCCAAAGATGTCTTGCAAAAGGGGATCTCATAAGAAATAATAAAGTTATTTGAATTTAAGTGAAAGTAATAAAAAAAAAAGGTAAAAAAAAACGAATAAAAAACATAATTATCGAAAATCCCATTACAAATATTTAAAAACGGTTTACTTTCTTACAACTATACACTAGCCAACATATTTACGAAAAGCCTGATTTTTGGAGATTTTTGCAAAATGGTTTAGCTCACTGACGGATTTCGGTATAGCCAAAATATTTTGGCAATCGCCATAAAAAATATCAAGGTTCTTTTTTAGATGGGTAAAAATTGAACTTTTTTTTCCTCCATACCAATCGAGTCACCTTAATATGCATAGATTCAAGAGTGGTACCCCTAAAAACTAATCGATTTGAATTATTTTAAGTTTTTATCTATTACTTATATTCTAAGCCTTCTGACCAAGTTTTATTAAAATTGGTAAATTTTTGTGTCTACCTCCCATACAAAATTATGTACAAATTTAATATAGGTCCAAGAGAGGTACCCCTAAGGACTGACTGATTTTAACCATTTTTGGTATTTTCCTTAGATTGCTTAAACTTACTGAGCATACAAAATTTCATTATTATAGGAGCATTTCTTCTAATTATTACCAAATTTGTATGAGCGCAAAGCACTGTGCAACGTGCCCAGCTTGTGTGCAAAAAGAAATGCTCCTTTCATGCACAGTGTTATCAATGGTGAGCACTTTCATTCATATTTAAAGCTACAAAAAGTAAGGGTCCATAAAAAATAATTTTAAACGTAATCAACTTTGCAAAAAATATCATTTCCTTAAATATTATATAAGTTCAAGGAGTATTTTTGTAATCATAAGCTCCCCAATGAAAATGACTGGCTACGTCCATGTTTCTTACCGTAAATTCACACAAAAAGATACACACACACACACACACACACACACATATATATATATATACAGAACATTCAAAACTCATTCGTAAATTTTACCCTTAAAAATGAGCCACTTTAAGTGCTATAAAAGTCACTTTAAACCCTCCTGTGCACTTAAAGCCACTCGAGCAACAACAAATGTAGCGCTGCCAAATATAAACAAAAACAACAGCAACAACAACACCAATGACATTAACAAATAACCTCACTTCAGAGTCTTTGTTGTTTTTTTTTGTGCTGTTGTTATTTTTATGTGGTTTACCCTATAAATTGCGGCGCTGACAACTTGTTTGATTTTTCAGATTAAATTGTAATTAAATTATTTGCATAACATTGCCGAGAACAACTACAAGCAAAAGCAACAACAATACCAACAGCAACAAGGGCAGGAGCAAGAGAAATCAACAAATATTTGCATTGTTTTGGCGGTTTTTTTTTTGTTGCTGTTATATTTTTACCAGAGGATATCATTAAATAGGTTGCGAAGCACAAAAAAAAAGCGAAAATAAAATCAGTAGAGGTAGAAAACAATAAAAAAAAAGAAGAGGCTAGAAGCTTGTTAAGTGGTGCAAGCTTATGTTTTTTTTATAACAAGATCAACAATAACATAGAAGTACACGCACTTCATATTTTAATGTTTGAATGTACGCGTTAAACATGTTTGTTGTTTTTTTTTTGTGTCTGTGTGAGTGTTTGTAATTGAAATATGTTGTTACAGCAATAGCACCATTTTTGAAAACAACACAAGGAGAAAATGAAATGAACAAAAACAAACAAAATAGCTTCCGCCGAAAATAACCGTTAACTATGATGACAAAAAACAAAATGGCTAATTGGGAAAATTAAAAGGATTTTATTTATGACATTGAAACGCAATTGCAACAGAATTTTTGTACAAACAAGAGCAAGAAGTATTTAAAAATAACATAATTCAAAATATTTATCAAGATTAACTATTACATCAGGTGTAGTAAAACAAATGCATTAATTTTGCATGATATAGAAGGCTTTATTTAGCATATTGTGATTCGATTTAGTTCTAAAATGCACTGTTTTATTCGATAACTGATTGCCATTTTGAAGGTAACTTCCCAATGTGCACAAAAACGGATGCAGATCCGTTACGAACCCGTTACGAGTCCGTCAGTACGCACTGCGCTTTCTTATGTTTTGACGGATCCGTTACGAACCCGTTACGAATCCGCCAAAAGAGTCTGAAACGCATTCGTATATGAAGTCCGAAACGGATTCGTTCCTGAAGTCCGTTCTGAGTCCGAGGCGGATCCAAAAAAAAAAAAACAAGCAATTCGTATTTTACGAATACGTTAACATAAAAGACAGTCTTAAATTTGTTTTACAATTTCTTATTTTATTTTCAGTAGATTAGGGATACGAAATACAATTGTGTACTCATTTTTGTTGTTATTTTTATTTTTATTATACATTGATATAATTTTAAATTTCCTTCTTTAAAATGTAATATGTAGAATGTAAGAACTGAATTAGCCAAAAAATAAAAAAATGCTGAACATACATAAACATTATTGTCTCTTTTTGAATAAGAACTATTTTTAAAAAACGAGTCCGTTGTGAGTTCGCATTATTTAAAAAAAGAGTCTGAAACGGATTCGTATGTGAAGTCCGAAATGGATTCGTATCTGAAGTCCGAAACGGATTCGTATCTGAAGTCCGAAACGGATTCGTATCTGAAGTCCGAAACGGATTCGTAACTGAAGTCCGTAACGGAGAGAGGAATTTCATACGAAAAAGGATCCGTTCCGGATGCGAAACGCAATCCGTTTCGGACAAAATGTACGAAGAAGTGAGTTCGTTACGGATTCGTAACGGATCCGTTTGGTACACTGGGTTCTTAGTGCCTTTCTCATAACACATTTTGTCTATATTGGTAAAAAACTTTGAAATCGATTTTCACAAGGTTATCTTGAGACGAATGATTTACCAGCAAAATCGTGGCACTTGATGTCAGGTTCGGATTATATGGTGGGTGCCTAAGAACCTCACAACCAAGCTTCCGGAGCTTATGGCGAGTCATTATCGATGTATGTGAATTGGCGTTGTCCAGATGGAACACAACTCCTCTCCTATTGGCTAAAGCTAGCCGCTTCTGGGCGATAGCTCCCCTCATACGGTTCAATTGTTTGCAGTACAGATTCAATTATTCGTAAAATATACGAAGTATTTTTTATCGTAATATCTTTACGAATGCATTCGTCAAAATTCTATTACAGTTACTCGAACTTTACTTGAAGTTAGTACGGAAACAGATCCCTTATGTACATACAAATAATCTCACCAGGAAATGGAAACATTCCCGGATATAAACAGGAAACATTCCATGGAATGTAGGAAGCATTCCCTTCCGTTGGACACTCCATTTCCTTTTTACATAGCATGACATTAAAGGGAAACATGCCACTCCGCTGTGTTAAAAATGAATGTGGCAACATTCCTCTCCGCTGTTTTAAAAAGTAAATTGGAAGCAGTCCTCTCTCCCCTGTTTTAAAAATTAACGTGGAAACATTCCTCTCCCTTGTTATGAAAATGCTCGGCCAGGATGCGAACCCGGGACCCCTGAGCGACAGTCAAGTGCACTATCACTAGATTATCGAATTCTATAATAAGCGGCTTGGAAACAATGATATTAATATTTTCTGTTGTCATTGCTTGACAATAAGTAAAAGTTTCCACATGCATTCTTAAAGAAGCGGTTTGGAAACAACATAAATACAAAACTACCCTTAAGCTTCCGAAAGATACGGTGGGGAATGTTTCTTTATCACTTTTAGATGAAGCCTTCTAATTTTTCCTGGAGGAATAGTATTTGTAAATTTCTCGTACGAATATTTTCGTAATTTCTTCCATAATATTCGTAGTATTTACTAATAGTTTCGTAGTGTTTCCGAATTAAAACTAATATTTATAAAAAAAAATTTATTCGTATACTTACCGTACACATTATACGTAGAATTTACGAAGGATAAATTGAGTTCAAAAACGTACAACCGATATCGTTCATCCTAGTTTTTCGAACAATCACCGAATATAAAAAAATGTAGTATTACAAAGTGGTAGAAAAAAATAGTTGCACCGTACATTTCTGGAATCGAATCCATTTTTAAACCACAATATTTCATGGTAGACTTTAAGAACATATCTTAAAAATTTTTAAAATTTTCAAAACCATTGGACTTATGGTTCAAATCATATTTTATTTTTAATATGCAACACCCAGAGGCATCGAAAAACATGTGGGAATTTGTAAATAAAAAATTTTTTCAAATTAAAAGTGACAGAACAAAAACCAATCCGAACAATGATGCTTTTTTGCATGGAATTCAATGTAAATAGCAATTTTTCCGAACGATTTTAAATGTTAAATATTTCCTATGTTTTAAGCGGCCTTCGAAACAAAGTATTCAAAGACCTCCGAATCAATTGAAGCACAGCTGTGAAAACGTTTTAAGCGACAAAAAATAAATTGTTCACAATTCGTAAAAAACGTTTTAAAAGCAGCAGACAATTTCTAGATACTTATTTTTAATACATTGTGGAAATACTTAAGTAAATAAACTATTTTAGTAAAAGAAAAATATGTTTAATAATACGATTTGGTTAGTTAATCAAGTATTATTAATGTTTAAAATGTAAAAACTTTACATATCCAAAATCCATTGGTTTTTAAAACGTTATTTCACCTCGCAAAGCAGAAGTGCGATGGCTTTAAAAACGTTATTCGCGCAATTAAAGCATAGCTTTATAAGAAGACTTTCTTGATTGGATCCTTCTCGTTAAATTAAATGTGCAAAATAGAATTTAAAAATGTTTTTATGAAATAACCCTAAATAACAAAAACAAAAATTCATGTGAATAACTTAAAAGAAAATATTTTAAAAGCTTCAACAAAATATAATTGTTTGCTTTCGAACACAAACTTAATATTTTTTTATCTATTTAACTGATTTACAGCAGTCAGTGTACCTTTCAGGCAAATATGAAGACATTGGTATTAGATTGTTTTTCTTTACATGAATAGGTTCTTTTCAAAGAACTGGCATCGTATAATTTGCCAAGTTTTGAGTTCTTATGGAGTTACCTCGCACAATTCGATTGAAGATGTTAAAATAGCTGTTGGTTATTTTTACTTTATATTATAGAGTTTAAAATAATGTTCCTTTATTGCACTTATACTGAGTTTTTTTGAAGAAAAGAAGCATAGACAATCACAAATCTATACACATAATAACAATTCAATTACCTTCAAGCATAATGTGAACTTACAACGTTATTCCATTTTACCTGCTCTGAAGCGGTTTCTTAAAATATATTCATTACCACAATTCTTCAATCTTTTATTATTATTATCAATTCAATTTTCAACATTGGACTTCCTTTTTGTGCATATGTTGTATTTATATTTCAGATAATTCAGCTCTAACAATTTTGTATGTAACTTACTACGTTCTTCCACTGACTGGCACTTCCTTATTGCTTTTTGATAGCGATAAGGTGTATATTTTTGGCTGATTTGGTATTCAGAAGGGAAGTCATGTTAACAGTAATCTGCGATAAAATCGGTTTTGCAAAAATTGGCTTTTGCAACGTTATTCGCGGCTGTTCTTCAATTAACGAATAATAATGCTATTTTTTACCAATAAATTCGTGAATATTAGCTCCCATTTTCCTTTAAGTCCGTTAAAAGACTAAGAATTTTGTAGTATTTTTCATGCTGCATTGCATGACAAGCTATTTCCAAAAAGCAACCATCTGCTCAATTAGACCAACATACTTTATCAAAATATCGCGCTCAGCATTTAATTCGTTTACGATTTAAACAACCCGAGCTTGCAAATTTGATCCTCTTGCTGCAAAATCTTAAACATATCCCAACACTCAGCCATTATAGTGTTGAAAATATTGGAGAAAATATCAAGAAATATTAAGTCAAACCCTGTTTATTTTGTAATATCAATAAAACCGAATGGAAATTTTAAAGTATCATACAAGATTGAATTCAGGCATTTACAATCTTCTATTAAACGTTTCAAAAAATTTCTTATGAAATTAAATTGAGACAGTTTTTTATTGAAATTATTATATATTCCATAAATTTTATAAGTTTTTGCTGTATTTATAATTTTTTTTAATGTCATAATTCTCAAAATTCACGCAAAATTTTCTAAAAACTTTTTGGCCAACAAATAAATCACGCCATGCTACGAGTACTGCCAAGCGTGTAAAATACAAAAGGTGTCAAATCGCTTGAATTGATTAGCATTAAATCAGTACTTGACACCACTTAATGTATTTGTTCAAATCATTTAAGCAACCGTGAAAGATGACAACAGAACGAACATCTTCAACAATGTACATGCAAGGCACGTTCTGTGATTACATTTGTGCGTAACGGATATGACAGCAATAAATGTCTCGTAAGAAAACAAGGATGATAGGGCCGTAGCCAACATTTTTCATGGGAGGGTTTTGACAAACAATTCTATAGCTTTACTGGTAGCTATAGAAAAAATAGAAGGATATGGAAGATTTTCTAAGCCTCGCTGATTACATTTAAAATTATTATTAAATCTACATTTTCAATTTTATGAGATAACCAAAGAAAAGATTGTCAAGTCTTTTTTATTTTCCATTTTTTTTTAATGAGTCATTATTAGATTTTATTTTAGATTTTTAATTTTTATTGTCTATTGAACATACAGTTGAATGTTCACTATAAATTAGGGCGGGTTAATTTTTTTTTTGATGAAGCGTATAGCAAAAACGTAGTCTATAGGTGATTCTGAGAAATTTTGCTCAAGAGACTATAGCTCTAAGTCGGATTTGGAGCCCCCCAAAATTTCAAAATAGATATTTTTTCCATATATACATAGAATAATTTGATTAAATTCGTCATAAAATCGGATAGAATTATAGTAGATTTCTCATTTTGAGCTTGTTTGAAAGGTATTTTTATCACCTTTCAGAATCTGTATTGATACCTGTAGAATAAGTCGTCAAAGGCAGCATTGTTCAATTGAACAACTTTGTAACACTGAATAATGTCGTTACAAAATAATGACGTTTACCAACACTAAACGTTGCCAAGCTTGCTTTTCCTTGTTCCTTCATCGTTCATCGTGCAATGCTCACGCAGTTTGCCAAAATACTTAAATAAAAACTCGGTTATCACAATACCAGTATTTTTTTTTATTTTTAAATTTAGTATGACACAATCTAAGAATGCAGTGATAATATCAAAGTTATTATGGATAATCAAGAACCATCAACATCGTCTGCGGTGTCTTCACAAATGGAAGCAACAACATCAACAAGTTTTGAGTCTAGATTGACTAACATGCCTCATCAAGTTGTTTTTGGTTTATCAAGTGATTTAAATGATCTTAGTTTGCCTACTAAATGTGACATTTTAAAATATTATTTTTTTTTAAGTGATCGTGCTAAATTTGAAAACAAAATGTTCTCGTATTTAAAACTTTTACTCCTCACGTAACAGATAAATAGATCCAAATTTGGTGTACATTAAATATTGAAATCATTAATAGAAAGAATGTTTTCAAAAAATTAACTGGTTTGCTTGATAAATACCAGAAACATATACAACATAGAAACAAAACAGATGAATTTAAAGCATTTGTTGATTCAATAAAGAATTATTTTATATTGGCAAATGTAATTGCAAATTAAAAACAACAGAATGCTCGTGTGGATTGATTCCAGAACATTTAAAAGAATTTATGATGGACCAGTATAATGAGAGAAAATTCACAATACCTGAATATACGGAAGACGTTGAAGAAGTAGCTACAACAATACCAATACAACAATAGAAAAGAATCGTGTAGGAGTTATGGCAGTGACATTAGAAAGTCGTACGAAAACTCCTCGAAAAGAAAGTAAAAAGTACCTTAAAAATAATATTACCACGTTCAAACATTAAATTGTAGGTCGAGAATAATATTTAAAAATACATTGAATTAAAAATGTAAAAATAGTGTTTTTTGTTGAAACCTTGAAAATTTTGATTTTTTTAGATAGATTTTCCTACAAAAAGGAGTTCAAAACAATAAAATTGATCCTCATTAAAGTTGTTGGAAATTATCTGAACTTTCATAATCTGCATTCAGAATATATTAGTTAAAAGTTCATTTTAGGCTATTTTTCGACAAAAATTCCTAATATCTCTACTAAAAATAAAAAAAAATATTGGTATCGATACAGATTCTGAAAGGTGATAAAAATACCTTTCAAACAAGCCCAGATTGAGAAATTTACTATAATTTTATCCGATTTTATGACGAATTTAATTAAATTATTCTATGTATATATGGAAAAATATCTATTGTGAAATTTTGGGGGGCTCCAAATCCGACTAAGAGCTATGGTCTCTTGAGCAAAATTTCTCAGAATCACCTATAGATTACGTTTTTGCTATACGCTTCATCAAAAAAAAAAAATCGTTCCATACAATTTGACCCGCCCTACTATACATATAGTTAAATTACTATATTTTTAATATGTCATACTTTAAAAGTTGTTTTTAGACGAGCTAAGTTTATTTAAGGCAGGCCAGGGCAGGGCAGTGGTCTAGAATTTTAATGAAGCAATATTTTTTTTTGATATTTCAAAAGTATAGTCTTTCGAGAATTAACTGTTAAATATATTGACGTTATTTCCGCTTCTACAGTGGTTTTACTAGGCATCGAGTTACAATGTTTCGCCTACATTCATTCTCCTTATACTCATTTACATATCTCGAAACTACTTTTTTCGGCATGGTGTTGCAGAAAAAACAAAAACTATTCAGGCGAGTCATCTGGAAATTTCAATATGCTATTACAACATCAGATACTATCGCTGGAACTAGAAAAAAGTTTTATTTCAAAAACATCGTATATTTTACACTTAATAACCGGTAAAAATAAGCTGCTTTTAGAACTTAAATTTCAAAAGCAGTCATTCTGTCAATTTTCACAATTTTTTTTTCTAGTTCCAGCTGCACTCATATGATTAATAGAGAGGATAAAAATATGCATATGCATATTTTGATACTTTTTAGACGTTTTTGCATTTTTACAACGTTCGTGCTTATATAAGCATATTTAGCCCATAAAATAAATAAAAAATAAAAAATATTTATATGGCGATATTTTTCTAATTGACCTTTATTAAATCTAACTTTTTCCACTTAAAACCAATTAAAAAAAAAGGTTTATCGCTCCAGTCTAGCATAAAATTGGTAAAAGATGTTAAAAAATCTTTGAAACAGTTATGTTTTCAACAAAAGTTTTAAAATAAATTCTATTCAGGTTTCGCTCGTAACGCAGGTTTTAAGGACATAAAGTCTACGAAAAAAATTTGTTTAACAACAAACAAGTTTTTAGTGAGTATGCGAGTAAACTTTCGCCCGAAGAAATTTCCAATCTAGGATATTGCCCGGCAACATCTTGCGTTGTTGAACGTAGTTTCTCTGCATATTCATCTTTTTTAACTGAAAAAGTAGAAAATTTTCAATGGAGAATTTAAAGCAACACTTGGTATTTTATTGTCATTCTAAAATATGAAAAATGTTTAACTGCATTTTTTATTGTTTTTTAATTTTATTCAATAGTGAAAAAAAGATTGACAACGAAGTTCCCCAGTATAAATAAATATTACTTTTAAGTTTTTGGTTTAATTCAAAAACTAGTTTTTTTTTACCTTATGTAGGTTTACGTAAGAAATTCAACATATTAAAATGCTTTAAGCAAATGTTATTCCAAAAATTTATAAGATTGGAAATATATATTCCGTTCCAAAGTATGTAAAGTTTTGTTTTATTTTTCTCGTAAAGTACTTTTATCGAGCATATTCGTAAATTTATCGAGCATATTAGCGATTTTGCGTGCTTTTTAATGCGCATAAATCAAGCTTTATTCAACAATTTTTTAGTTTAAAGAAATACATTTTTGTATGATGAATGAGTGCTACAACATACGTTTAAAGTTTTAATATCGTTGTTCATTATTTTAACCTTTAAAAAAAATCCTAAAAGGACCTTAAGTTTTCGAGTGCTAGACCACTGGCCTAAGGAATACTGACCATAATATACACGTAACAAGAAAAAAGGGCAGCTTTTTCAAACATTTTTTTTAGATACAAGAAGTTATTATTTTTTAAAAAAAATTTACAGGTTATTGTGTAAAAATTTTATGTTTTTTTTTAACAATTTTCTGGATTTTTATAGATGGTGCTGAAAATGATATTGAAAAGAAATACATCTAAAACGGTTCAGTAGATATGGACTTTCCTATGTATCTGCTCTAGAGTAAAATGATAAAAAATAGATAGATTTTCGCGCGCTTTTTTGTCAAAAAAAAAAAAGAAATAGGTATTTGAATTTTGGGGGAATGCTTAAAGGACAAGAATTCAAACAAAATGCAATAAGACTCATTGAAATTGAAGCAATAGACTTCGAGTTATCTATCGAGCAATTAAAAAAAAACAGATGCTTCGCTGGACACACGAGAGAAGCGAAGCTTTTTCGCAGTTTCATAATTATGATAATTTAATGTTTTTTTTTAATAAAAATATTTTAAAAGTACAAAATTTTAAATACCATGATGTTAACTAAAATATAATATTTCCACTAGTAAATTGTTTCAACTTACATTTTTTTCACATTAATTTTAAATTATTTTTGTAAATTTTTGTGAGATTATTGATTTATAATATCTAAAATATGTAACTTTTATAATATAGATGTAATATCATCGATATTTCTAGCAAATATTACATCAATCAAAAGTTTTCCTAATCGTGTTGTGCAAATATTTGGATTGCTTGTCATTTCCAAATTACATTTATCAAGACAACATTGTTAAAGGCCTAGAATTTTTATGAAATCGATATTTTTTTATATATCAAAAGTATAGCCTTTCTCACGTTCTTTTCACTTCTACAGCCGATTTAGTAGGTGTCGAGCCACAATCTTTCGTCTACATTCATTCTCTTTATACTCATTTATCTTGAAACTACTTTTTTTCGGCATGGTGTTGTAGAAAAAACAAAAACTATTCAGCCGAATCATCTGAAATTTAAATATGCTTATTCATAACATTAGTGGCTATCGCTGGAACTAGAATCAAAGTTTTATTTCAAAAACATAGTATGTTCTACACTTAATAAGCATTAGAAAACAAGCTGTTTTAAGAACTTAATTTTCAAAAACGCGTCACGTCAGTTTTCAATATTTTATTTTTCTAGTGCCAGACATAGCTACACTTATAGTGATTATGTAATAATATTCTTGGTTTTTATTTTTCTGATAAATAAAAAATCAAAAACTACAACATCTCCCATGCCTCTTTTCCTTGAGAGCGTCTCATTGTGCGCCATTTTGAACAAGATCGGAAATTTTTTAAATTAAATAGTTTTTTTATGATAAATAAGTGTTGCAATATACCTTAAAAGTTTAAATATCGTTGTTTAATTGTTGTTTTTAACCTTTTTAGAAAAGTCCTAAAAATACCTTAAATTTTCTAGCACTAGACCACCGGCCTTGCCTTAGTGCCTATAAACATTCATGTCTGATTTCACAATTAAAATCAAACGATTGACATTTTGTGATAATTTTCAACCCGTTCAATGGAACCTTGCTACTTTTGTTGTTAAATAGCTAATAGGTGGATTCGGACTATCCTACATGTAGGACGGATTTGACAGATCGGATGGACATGTAGGATGTGCGAAAGCAAATACTGTGGCCCGTCCAACATGTAAGATGCATTAAACTTTATAGAAGTGAACTTCATAAATTATAATACAGCAAGAAATTCTTTTGCCATTGCACGATGCTATCTTTTTGAACGCTAAAAAATAATGAAGACCATCAGACATATAGGATAGTCTGAAAGCTCGAACAGACTTTCCCATTAATTTGCAGTCATATATGTCCATCCTACATGTAAGATAGTCCGAAACTCCCTAATGCACAATTTCTTTGATCGATTATTGTGATCTGCTACATCATAGCTTCACGCATTCACAATAGAATATTTAGGATAGCTAATGCACAATCCTATTAATAAATTCCTGACATCTACTGCAACATAGCTTCAGTTAAAACTCAAGAATGATAGAATAAGATATTACGCTTTGCGCAGGTCCGTTACTTCTGCTAATTGAGTTTGACAACCAGCTGTTCAGTTAACTACGTCACAATATTTTATTTCTTTGAGAAACGTACTGCGATCGGTTGTGTTTTATTTAATTGTGTATATATCGAAGTGTATTTGCGAGTTTTTAACTTAAAATTTAAAAAAGGAAGTGTGCAGCTGCTAATTGTGGTAACAGTAGCAAACAAATATTTTTCAGAAACCTGATGTTTGCAATAAATACAAAAATTAAACCAAGAAATTGTAGAAAACGCACACAAACGAAAACAAAAATACAAAAATATATTCACTTATCAAAATTTGTTTCATTATTTAAAAACTTGGAACTATAATTTATTTGTCCTTTCAATTCACCGGTAAATTAATGGAAATAAAATATCTGGGAATGTTTAAACTACATCAATAAAACTATTATTAAACATTTTTATAAAATCCAAGTAGAAAAATATTGCTCACTGAAGTTGGTTTCTCAGGCAAATTTTTTTTTTTTTTGACTAAAATGCTTGCTGGCTGTAATAAAATAATAGTAAAAATTATGTTTGCAAACGAGTTCTTAATCAATTTACCTTCTTCACGTTCCAATTAATTGCTTCTTACTTCTTTTATTTTAATTATACAAACTAAAATGTATGCAATTTTCATTTCTGTGTAGAAATCGTATGCAAAGTGAACGCTCTCCAAAACAGCATTGATATTATGACGTACATGCTCAGAACGACAATTTTGTTGTACTCATTTTCTTGTCTTCGGCGCAATCTTTGTATTCTATCATTCTTGGTTAAAACTTAATATTGAATGAATAACATTATGATAAGAAAGGGTTAGTGTGTAGAACTTTCGATCGAGAAGGTGCGAGTCCGGTTCTCACGCTTACAAAGAAATATTTTTAATTTTATATCCTCTTGTTGTAAGACGCAAGTCACAAAACGAGGCGTAAAAAACTTCGCTTCAAAAACTAGTTTCGAGGAAATCGCGGTTAAATTTTTTTTTTTTTTTTGTTGTATGGAGCTTTGACATAGGCTAACGAAAACCGTTATAACTTATCTTTTTTTCTTAATTTCGATTTAAAAACATGTAGGGGAAGATACCCACCTGCTGAACAGGTTCACCTACTGTACACTTTCAGTTCTGAAGTCTGTTGTAGATGTTCCATAAGGGGCGGGTTCAGGTTTGGTTAAAGTGGCTGTCACTTTTCAGAGACACTCTTAAGCCAATGAGGCCCATTTTGATACCATGGGGTTATTTTCTCTACTCAATTTATATATGAACTAATGTGAGTTGCTTACAAAGATGTAGATTCTGATGGTTGATGGGGGGGACGGGGGGGGGGGGTTGCAAAAGCGAAAACTATAAAAAATCAATTATTTCGCTTCATTTGGAGCAGGACGACAAGTATTTATTTAAGAAATATAACGAAAACCGACATTTTAAAAAGAAAAACATATATATCCATTTAGGCGTCCACGTAAAAAAGTTGTTCGGGGCAGTTCCTCAAAATAATCCTTGGTTTATGTTATGATGATTCCCCAAATATTTTGACTCTAGCGATAGCCATCCTTAAGCTGCAATGGTTTGAACTAACATCTAAAAATCGAGTTTTTTGTAAAAATATTGGCTGGTGTGTTAGCTAGAAAAAGTGAAACGATCTGAAATAATATTTTTGAAAAAGTTCTCCCAATCTGCATCAAAAAATTTTAAATTTTTACATTCGAATTAAAAATAATAATGTTTTTCGGGCACTTTTATGATTTTTTTAAAGTTATTTTCACTAAAGTTCAAAAAACTTAATTATTTCTAATGATATCCTCACTGGTCAGAATTTCTGGCCAGAATTGCTACAACTGAAAAAAATTAAAACTAAAATATTAATTGAAGAGCTTATTGCAATGACTTGATAAGCCACATGATCTAAAAAATCAATTTTTTAGGCTGAATATATTAATAAATGCATTGTCAACAACCACTGAAGAGACTTTGGATATTTCTTATTAATTTTCTAACCTATTTGTAAAAGTTTCCGAGTTCAATTCTATTTCTTCATACAAAAATTAATTTTTTTAAAACTTTAGAGTCGATTATTTCAGAAATTATTTTTTATGCGGCTTATAATGTTTTTTCAATAAACCCTTCAATTATAAAATAAACACCTACTGAAAAGCTATTGTAAGAAATTAAAAAAAAAACTTATAAAGTTATTTAAATTTTTAAAGTTTTTGTATGGATATAAAATAATATTTTTACACAATATATTTTTACACTAGAATCGTTTTTTAGAGGTTAATTCTAACCATTCCAGTTCACGGATGGCTATCTGTAGAGTCGAAATATTTGGGGAATCATCATAACATAAGCCCAGGTTTATTTTGAAGGCAAGACTCGATCAACTTTTTTCTTTTCTATGGAGCATTAGGAGCCTTAATATTCATAGTTGTAGACACATAGTTAGTTCATTAAATTTTTTGGAACGTGAAGCCAATTTATCGATGACAGTTTCCTCGTTCATAGAAATAGCCTTATGAATATTTAATAGCGCTAAACCATAACATCATTCTATTAGATCTTTATCGATTTTTTACAACATGACTATACTAAGCTGACGTAAATTAATATATTTTATGTATTAAATAAATTGCAACGAAAAATTCTGAACTCGTAACTGCATACATTAATTGGTGTGCTTAAGACGAAGTGTGACCACTAGAATTTGAGGAGAACATTTTTTTAAAACCACTTGGGGATAGTCACACGCAGCTTAAGAAAGCTTGAAACTGATAAATGTACCAATGAAATTCACTTTTACGTTCATTAAATAACACTGTTGGGACGTCAAAAAGACACACGAAAATGCCGAGATACTCAGTTTTTCCCAATCAGATCAAAATCTCGAGATATTTACGATTGAAATTTAGTCATTTTTAGATCAATTTTTCGTTATATTTTCCTTATTTTTGGAGAACAAAAATTTTGACCACCTCCGATTTTGCTTAAACTTTCAAAATTTAATCTACTTATAAAAATACTAATTTTAGTAAAAAATTTTTAAGATGTTTTAAAGATTTTACGCTTAACAATCAAATTTTGTCAAAATGGTGATAAATGCAAAATTGCTTAACCTTTGAAAAATCATAGATTACACAAGGCTTACTTGATTTTCACGATGGAGGTACTTTCGAAAATACAATAAAAAGTAATTGTTAAAATACTATAAAAAAAATTTTTAAATGAAGGTCAAATGATGATCAAATAACAAAAATCTGAAAACCTCGAGAATTTGATCTGATTTGGAAAAACTGAATATGCTACTTAAATCTACCTGCAGTGTAATTTAACGAACAATGAAGCATTGCTTAGCATCATTTGAATTTCACAGACTGGCTTAGAATAATTTTGTTCAATTTATATGTATACGGTCCGCAAACGCTAGTACGTAAGCAACAATACATAGGAAAACAATTAAGAAAACCTTTTATATTGTATTATATTTAAGTTAATGTCTGCTAATCAAACTAAGCACGTACATTGAACAGTTTTAAATTTATCTTCATGTTATGGTAATTAAAAAATTTGTAATATCTGTGCTTTTATATAATATATAAAAAAATGTTTAATTGCTAAGGGGGGAGTTTGAACCCCCTGAATCTTCCCCATATCTTCGGCGTTGCTCGGGTGTTGCTTTACCCAAACGGCCGTTGCGAAACAAAATATTCGAAACAAAGCTGATCAAAAAAAGTGCATATCAATTTAGTGAATTTTCTAGTGTTTTTTATTTATCGGAAAAAGGTGATATGAATGGAATTTATAGTTTAATACTTATTTCACGCTATTCCATTAACAATCGAACAGTATTGTGCAATGGAAAAAATATTTCGCGTCATGTCATGTTGGCGTCACTGCCCACTTACTGAACAAAAAGTAGTCCTCTACTAAACGGTTTTTGGGACAGTCATATGTCGTTTAAAATTTCCTAATTAACAATTTCGGCATAGCGTCGTCGAAAAAAGTGAAAGCCCGAACATATTGTATACATCCCGATGCGATGGCTGCAGCAATCAAACAAGTCAAAATCTACCACAAAATACTCAGAGCTGCTGCTCGCTAGTATTGCATTCTCCTAGCAACAATGCACCTTAATATACAAAAAGTTGACGCAAAAATTCCAGATATTCCAGATAAGCGAGGTAAGAAGAAACAGTCGCCAGATTCGTCAGATAAGGATGTTGATTTTTGCATAATTTGTCTGGAAGAAATGCCGCGCAAATGACCTGCAACAATTCCATTAAATGCAATTCATGCCAACTTAGTGCAAAATGTGCAAATATGTAGGCGAGCTATTTCACGTGAAAATATTGCGATTCGGATTATGAGGAGGACACCAAACACATCGAAGGCTAATTTTTATTAAACTAAACTTAATTTGTTTAACTAATTTTTAATTTTTCCGAATCCAACCTCCGCAAAATTATGTTTTAAACCAAAGTTATGTCCTTTAAATGAAACGTGTTTAGCAGGTGGGCAGCCTCCCCTATGTATTTTCTATAAACTTTAAAAAACACATTAATCAAACAAAAAATAAAAAAAACTTTTGAAAAATTTACACGTATAATAAACTTTAAACTCTGCATACAACTTTCCTTAAGCAAATTGTAATTGGCCGCATTCAGCGCAGACCATTGTTGTAAACTGTAATGGTAGCGCTACCTTAGTTCACGATGTTTTTCTCTGAATGTGTTGCTACTCTACACGTCAGAAGTTAGATTAAATTTAATTTGTATGCAAATTTATTTAAATTGCAAAGGTTTCTCACTTAAATTTGCTGCGTTCTTTCTGCGTTTATTAAATTAACAGCGTCAGTAACAGCATATGACAGTTAAGCAAACAGTTGTGTTCATGTAGCATAGAATTTGTTCGCTCGATTAAAAGGCGTTCGCTACTTTATCAGTTTTAGTTAGCGCTACCAAATATGTACCATTCAGCGAATTTTTACACAACAGTTGCCAACTGTTGTCTGCGCTGAATGCGGCCATTGTCATTATTTTTCGAGGAAAAATACCTTGTACCGAAAAACAAGTTATTTGTAAAATTACCTTAAATTAAGATATAATATCACTACTGAACAATTTGGAAAACAATTTTTGCACGGCGAAAACGACATTACTACTTCGATTGAGTACTGTTTCGAGATAATAAAAATCATTAAGGTGGGCTCGGATTTTTTTTTAGTAGAATTTTTTATTTTTTCGAGTTTTGAAAAATATATCTCTAATCATGATCCGAAAAATTTTAGGGTACAAAGTATGATTGTAGCAGGTTGGATATTTGACTTATTGCGGTTTTAGTGAAAATATTCAAAATTACTTGCACCAAGTCGACTTGGTTAACCAATTCTTTAAACTTTAAAAACCCAATTTTACTAAAGATATTATTAGCAAACAATGTTCTTGTGCGTTTTTAACAAAATATAAAAATTCCAAGATCGCAATTTAAAAAAAAATTTGCAACACTGTAAGCTGTAAACCAAGGATTATATATTATATTATTATATTATATTATTATATTAAAGATTATTTTTAAAGATTATATTAATTAGGCAAAACATAATTAAATTTTGTCACATTTTGTCGGTAGCAACAACTTTTATTGAGATGTTTCGTTCATCAAATGTTTAGATATGATTTCTACTGCTCTTCAATATTATGCCCATACTTGCTCACATTGTCACTTACTTATTCTCTCGCTCTCAAAAGCTTCAAATCGTTTGCTCGCTGACTCTCATAAAGCTTTAATGCGAATTTGTGATAAATCCGCATTAAAATTTTACTGTGCCACTTGCATGCATGGCGGTGGCACATCTTTATATTATATGATTTTTGTGCAAACTATTTGCAATGAGTAAAATTACGGACATAACGGAAACTAAGATATGTCAAAAATGAATCAAAACAAAACAACGATATCTTCGCGCTGGTATAAGTAACTAGCTGAAACCCGGCGCGTTGTAGTAACGCCCCTGTTGCCAAACGCCCATAAAATGTTATCAGTAAAACTGCTTGTGTAAATTGATCTCAAACACTGAATTCCGTGGCTGTGCGACCTATTACTAAAAAGCTATTCAATTACTAGGGTTGTAGTTATGGGAGGTGTCACGTCCCCTTGTCCAATGCCATACAATCCTATCAGTGAAACTGCATGTGCCAATTGAGGTCGAATACTGAACTCCGAGGTTGTGCGACCTATAACTCCAAAGCTATTCAATATAGCAAATTTGGGTGGTGTGGGAGGTGCCACGCCCTTTGTCCAACGCCCATAACATGTTATCAGTGAAACGGCACTAGTAAATTGTGTTCGAATACCAAATTCCGAGACTGGGCGGCCTATAACTCCAAGGCTATTCGATATCACATATTTGGCATGTATAGGAGGTAATTTTGTTGAAACCGCTATAAGTAAAGTATCCAATCTGCTACAATCATACTTTGCACCTTCAAAGTTTTGCAAAAATATTTTTTTTAGTAACAATAAAATATACATCAACGCAACGAGTATATATCTATAAGAGATTTCACTCGTCGCTCGTTATTTTTTACTCGTCGATATTAGCCATCCATCGACAGGATAGGGTATTTTGATGGGACATTTATTTTATACCTCTTCAAAAGTGCGAGTTTGTTTACATTTGTTTTCTATATTTTGATCATTTTGGCTGCATGCACAAGGGAGCAAAAAGATTGGTATTTTTAATGTGCTTGCCTGTTTCTTCTTATTTGAATATCTGAAGAAATATTGCAAATTTTATGAATGAAAATAAAATTTTACAGCTTCTTATTTGCATGTGCATGGTTGCCGAGTTTATTTTGTTTCCAGCTGGACATTTTTGTTGTGATTTTGTTGTAGCTATATTTTGTTTGCTGCTGCAGACAAGGATTTTTAGATATCTCATTAGTTGAATAGAAAGACAGAATTCTGATTCGGCTAATGAAATAATTATTGGATAATAAAAAAATGTAGCAATACAATAGAATTGGTCTAGCAGTATTTAATAAATTTAAAATAAAACAAAGAAATATTGTAGATTTAATTAATGAGAATAAAAGTTATATTTGATACAAATTTTACAGGTTATTATATATATGTATGTGTGTTTTTTTTTTTCTTCCATCTTCTTTAGTTTGTTTCTAGCTGGACATTTTCCTTGTAGCAATATTTTGCTTGCTACTTTGGATACAAAATCATAATTTTTAAATACTTCATTACACCAATAAAAAGATGAAATTCTGATGATTCGGCTAATGAAATAATTATCAGTTAGGACTTGAAAAATTTTTTTTAACAAAAATGCTATTAATAAATAAAATTAACTTGAATTAACAAAATACAAAGACCAAATTTCTTCAAAATCAAAGAAGAATTAATTGTATAAAGATATGCTCCGGTAGACGTTTCTATATATTCCTGCCACCGCCTTACTGCCATATATGAATTTTCATGCTAATCGGAAAAAAATTTTGTTTTCACCATTTTGAGTATAGTTGCCGAGCGTATCTCTGAGCGTATAAACTAAATTAAAAAATTTTAGTCTAATACAACTAAAACCGTCCAAAATATAGCATTTTTGTTGATTTGTAGACGGTAAAAGAGGGTGTGGCAAAAAATTTTTCTCTTAAACCATCTAGAACTCAAAACAAATCGAGTGCCAAAATTTGAGCTTAACTTACTTTATACTTATCGTTTTAATATTTTAACTGTATTAAAATGTAGAACAATATATATTTACGAATTTCGTAATCATTTTTTTTTACTAACACTTTTTATAAATTTTACAAAATTAAATAGTTTTTAATGCTTGTATTAAAATGTATTCCACGATTTCTAACCATGAAGGTAGTATATTATTTTAAAAAAATTAAGAAAAATAAAAATTAATACAATATATGTATTTTAGACCGTCCCACTTTTTCAACGTTTTTCGAAAAGTTTCCGGGACACATTGATTTCTGATTCTACTCTTAAAAACATGAATTTTGGTATATAACACTTTAATATTAACTAACGGTCGCGCAATCGGCTTAAAGGCATTTTGGCTAAAAATTATATTTTCGAAAAAACAAGAAATTTCTTCTTCAGTATTTTTCATATCACTATGAAACTAATGAAACAATTTTTATCAATTTATACTTATTTAAAAGCTTAAAAAATTTCCATCTTATGCTATAAGAAACATTGCATTTTGTTCTGTACATTTTTTTAAAAAACTCTGCAAAGTGAAATCTTGATTAAATTTTTTTCGAAAATTTGATAACTTCAACTCACATTACCCCGCTTTACAAGAGCACAAGGAAGAAGTTTTTAATTATGTAAATTTCGTATTTTGAGGAATTTTACTGCAAAAATTTTGATGTATAATTTGAAGATATATGATACGGTTTTTTTTTGAAAAAGCAACACAACTGCACAGTGAGTTTTTTCTAAAAAATTCAATATGATTTTTATTAAACGTAGCTACATAAGAATTTATGTTAATAACCACAATAAACAAAATTATACGACATTAGTTTAAGTTGCGAAGTATTGTACGTTTTCTGTTGTCAGGATGATTATTATTGTAATGTCCAATTACTTGGATGACACAATTTTGCTGTCCATTGTCCACGTATTATTTACCATATTTAGAAGTCATATGAGTCTTTCTGCTGGATCATTTAAAATTGTTACATTTTTAAAATTTTATTTATTTCTAAAAAATTTTCATTCGTACTCCAGGATGCATCTTAATAAGTTCCTTACAAGAAAAAATATTGAAAAACTGTATAGTATAGTTAAGCCAGCGAAGGTGTTAAAGGCCAACTCATAGCAGAAAAGCTGTATAACAACAAACAAATAACATTAGAATGCAAAACAGTACATCTTAATACTGATAACATACTAGGGCTATTCACAATCCAGTGCAAATGGTCTTGCACCATATCATTTGCAAAATGGTAAAATATATATTTACTCTACACTAAGAAAATAAAAAGAAATGCATTTACTACGCTATTGCATATATACAACACTAAAATCCATAGCTAAAATTTACTATACATTGCTATACTAAATTGCAAACTGACTGCTGATTATAAAAAAAAGTAAAGGCGTAAAAAACTGATATGGAAGATAAGCGAATAAAAAACCAAATAATTGTGCTCAAAGAATTTTTTCTACATGAAATTGAGTTAAGCGAAATTTCCAAATTAAAATAATTTTGCTTTTCATCAATTGGCTGTGAATTTCACGTTTTACAACAACTGTAGCAAATTATATCAAAAAGGCCGTTCACAATTGATAGAAAATTTTTAAAATTTTTTATAAAATCACAAATATCCAAATCCCTACTAAAAATTTAAGCGCATTAAGATCCGTGATTTTTTTAGATTGTTGTTGTTTCGGAGAATGATCAATATCAGATTAATAGCATAAAATCCGTAGTCACAAGGAAGAATGACTAAACTAAAGCTATCGTAAAAAAGCGATACGCCATTTTTTTTAATGCCATTCCTTGGAAGGATGAAGGAAAAAGCTTTTTAACCATAATAGAGTATCACTTATGTCTGCACATATTTCGTTTGTAACGGTTCATATATTTTAATTCAAATATTCATTAAATTCATAATATTCATTTTATTGACTATGAGTTTAGTCATTATTCCTTGTGACCACATAAATAGTCATTTAAATAATTGCATATTACAAAAATTAAGTTGAATGTCTTGCAATTAAAGCTAATACCATATACATATATCTTTTACATACCTACTTATGTAGCTACGTTTAATAAAAATCATATTGTATTTTTTTTAGAAAAAATTTACTGTGCAGTTGTGTTGCTTTTTTGAAAAAATTCCATATCATTTATCTTTGAATAATACATCAAAATTTTTGCAGTGAAATTCCTCAAAATACGAAATTTACATAATTAAAAACTTCTTCCTTGTGCTCTTGTAAAGCGGGGTAATGTGAGTTGAAGTTATCAAATTTTCGAAAAAAATTTAATCAAGATTTCACTTTGCAGAGTTTTTTAAAAAAATGTACAGAACAAAATGCAATGTTTCTTATAGCATAAGATGGAAATTTTTTAAGCTTTTAAATAAGTATAAATTGAAAAAAATTGTTTCATTAGTTTCATAGTGATATGAAAAATACTGAAGAAGAAATTTCTTGTTTTTTCGAAAATATAATTTTTAGCCAAAATGCCTTTAAGCCGATTGCGCGACCGTTAGTTAATATTAAAGTGTTATATACCAAAATTCATGTTTTTAAGAGTAGAATCAGAAATCAATGTGTCCCGGAAACTTTTCGAAAAACGTTGAAAAAGTGGGACGGTCTAAAATACATATATTGTATTAATTTTTATTTTTCTTAATTTTTTTAAAATAATATACTACCTTCATGGTTAGAAATCGTGGAATACATTTTAATACAAGCATTAAAAACTATTTAATTTTGTAAAATTTGTAAAAAGTGTTAGTAAAAAAAAATGATTACGAAATTCGTAAATATATATTGTTCTACATTTTAATACAGTTAAAATATTAAAACGATAAGTATAAAGTAAGTTAAGCTCAAATTTTGGCACTCGATTTGTTTTGAGTTCTAGATGGTTTAAGAGAAAAATTTTTTGCCACACCCTCTTTTACCGTCTACAAATCAACAAAAATGCTATATTTTGGACGGTTTTAGTTGTATTAGACTAAAATTTTTTAATTTAGTTTATACGCTCAGAGATACGCTCGGCAACTATACTCAAAATGGTGAAAACAAAATTTTTTTCCGATTAGCATGAAAATTCATATATGGCAGTAAGGCGGTGGCAGGAATATATAGAAACGTCTACCGGAGCATATCTTTATACAATTAATTCTTCTTTGATTTTGAAGAAATTTGGTCTTTGTATTTTGTTAATTCAAGTTAATTTTATTTATTAATAGCATTTTTGTTAAAAAAATTTTTCAAGTCCTAACTGATAATTATTTCATTAGCCGAATCATCAGAATTTCATCTTTTTATTGGTGTAATGAAGTATTTAAAAATTATGATTTTGTATCCAAAGTAGCAAGCAAAATATTGCTACAAGGAAAATGTCCAGCTAGAAACAAACTAGAAGTGCATATATACACTCCGCGATAAAAAGATAGCACATTGGAATTTTTTTAAAATTTTATTGAAAGCGATTAAAATTAAAAATTTGTATTTACTACAAAGCAATAAAATTTACAAACAAAATTAAAATTTATAGAAATTTAATTTAAAAAGTGGAATTTGTTGTTCAGAAAAAAACAAAAACATATTCAGTAGTAGGACAAAAAGATAGCACATTATTATTCAAAAGCAAAAAATTATGAGAAATCAATTTTTAATTTTTATAATATTAGTATTTAGCGTTGAGTGGAGCTTCCGTTTTTTTTTTTTTTTGTAAGCTTGAGTACCACAACTTGATAGCGATTAAAAAAGTTTTTTGATGTATTTTCTCGGTATCGCTTCCCAATTCGAAATTATGACACTTTTAAGTTCCTGAATGGTATTGTATTGCCTATTATTGGCATAAGCTTCCCTTGCAAGGTAACACCAACAGTTTTCAATTATGTCCAGGTCAGGTGATCTATTGGGACACTCCAATATTTTAATATCCTGTTCTCGAAAGAAGTTTTTTTATTATCGTGCTGTATGAACAGCAGCATTTTTTGTTGAAAAATTAATGAAGTTTAAGTTAATTGTGAACCACTATTAACTGTTTCATTATCAATTAAATTAAGATAGTCTTGGCAATTCAATCTTGTGGGAACAAACTTAATTTCAGTCCTTCCACAATGACCAATTCAAGCCCGTCGTGTTGACAACTTAGGATACGCTCTTTTTTCCTCAAATCGTGATAATAAAAAGATATGCTATCCGGACCGTCGAGATTAAATATTTTTTCGTCAGTGATTAATACGCAGTGCCATCATTTTCTCCACTTAAAGTGATCATCAGCTATCTTCAATCTTGCTGCTCGATGTTTCGCTGTAAGTAGCATTTTCCTTTGTAATTTTTTTAGTTTAATTGTAGTTGTTTCTTTTAAAATCCTTTGCACTTTGAGGACATGTGTTTTTACTCCAGCTGTTTCAGCAATTTTTCTGGCAGTAAGTTTAGAATTCGAAGCTACCCACAAAATAGCGCACCCATCTCGGCCTGATGACTCTTGGACATCCACTTCTAAAGGCTTTACAATAATTTTGTAGGTTTTTTAATAAATTTTTAATCATTTTACGACTTTAGTTTAATTTTTTACGATTTCACTGATTTCAAAGTTTTCAGATGAAGATTTAAAGCAAGTTGCACTTCCGCACTGTGAAGCCATTTTCCACGTCCCATTTTAATTTCATTGGAAGTACTTTTACTTATTTACCGTGGCAACTTTTCTTTAAAAACTAAACTTGTTTTTTATCGAATTATTAACACTTACTGAACTCAATCGATCATAATGTGCTATCATTTCGTCGCAGCATTTTTTTAATATTTTGTAAACTAACAGTATTTCTCTCAGAATGTTAATCATTGTGTGCTTAAAATACTTGAAGAGCGTAACCACATGACTTATAACACCTAGAGAAATAGCTTAAACATTCAAAGTAAATTATATATTTGGGGAAATGTACCAAGTGCAAACTTTTTGTCTCGGACTGTATTCTTGATCAGCGTCATTCCTTGAGTGAAAAGTTATTTCACGATTGTGCAGGTGAATGTTTTAAATCAAATCGATGAAATTGGTCTCATATGAATTTTCGTGAGCTAAATTCAAATCCGTTTTCTATCAGGTCGAGTTTTTAAGATGTAGGAAAACATACAGTGGCTCACAGCTTATTTTATGCAGTGCATACTTTCAATTTTAGGGCGTTATAACAACGAAACTAACAGGAAAAGAAAAAATAATATAGTATCATTTAAAAGAACAAGATGTTAAGTTTAATAAATTAACTTAATTTATTGTAAAAATATATATTAAGTTGGCTTAAAATTAAGAAACCAGAAAATACTGCTTAATTTCATATCACAGCTTATTTTATGCAGTCACTTCTCTCTGTTACGGTACTCTAATGCTGCGCTGTCTAACGGTACTTTCGTTAGCTATGCCTTCGTTCTGTTTCTATAATTGCTTTGTGCTAGCTTTTTAGTCTGATTTTTTTGCTTCAAGTGTTTGATTCTATGATTATTTAAAATAGGAGCGCGCACAACGCTACAACAACGAAAATTGGTTATATTCTATTTTAAAAATAGCAGCTCGCAGCGAAAAATGGCTAAAATGGTTAATATCAATTCCTCTACAGTGCAAAAGATCATTGAGCGCTTCGTCCATAAGAATAGATTGCACAATAAGAGCAAAGAAGCACCAAACAAAATTTTTAATGCAACTGACGAGCGGCATATTGCACGGAAGATAAAGGCTAGCCCGAGACTCTCAGCTCCGAAAATGGCTTTTGAAGTTCAAACTGACCTGAGCAAACAGTGCAGTGCTGAAACTATTCGACGTGTCTTGCGCAAAAAGAACTTTCATGGCCGAGTAAAACGAAACAAGCCGTTTATTAGCCCCAAAAACAGATTATGTAGACTCAACTACGACAAAGAACATATGTCCAAGGCCCAGAGTACTGGAATTCAGCTATTTTTGCAGATAAATCGAATATCAATTTATTCGATTCAGATGGTATGTGCTATATGTGGCGAAAACAGAATATCGAGGCCAACAAAAAAAACTTAAAACAAATTGTGAAACATGGCGGTGGCAGCGTCATGGTTTGGGCCTGAATGTCAGCTGCTGGTACTGGGAAGTTGCCGTTTATTGAAACGACAATTTATAATTTTAAGTACCTATCTATAAATCCTGAAGAACAATTTGTTGCAGAGTGCAAAGGTTCTGAATATAAAATTGAATTTCCGATTTTACAAGGATGACGATCAAAAGCACAAAGCGGGTATTGTGCAAGCCGTGCTAATATACAACTGCCCACAATTGATGACGCCGCCAGCACAATCGCCAGACCTTAATGCTATTGAAAATGTGTGGTCTTTATTGGAAAATAACATCCGGAAACATCAAATTTCATACAAAAACCACATGAAAAAGTTATTGAAAACGAAGTGGGCGAATATTTCGCCACCTATCACTCAAAAACTGGTTGCATCAATGCCAAACCACCTTAGATCTGTTGTGGACAACAAGGGCTATCATACCAAATAATAAAAATATCAGATATCATTAATTAATACGAAAAATTTATAAATAACAAGTGACTGCATAAAATAAGCTGTGTCGGCCTTTGTAGTCTAGTGGAGAGTGCGCTAGACTCTCAACCCAAAGGTCCCTGGTTCGAATCCGGGCTCGGGCATGGTTCTTTTCACTTTCTTTGTTCTTTCTTTGTCCTACATTTAAGAATTATGGAAAACTAAAAATTCACAACTAAATTGTGGAAAATGTGAAGGAATGGAACAACTAAGGGCTTGAAATGCTTGCCGAGGCTAAGGCATAACACTAGCCTCGGTTAAAAAGAAATTCAAATTGTCTTTCGCAGTTGTTTCCCCTAATCAATAATTCACATATAGTTTCCAATCAATTCCTCTACATAATCTATCCCTTTCCTTTCAGGTCAAAGACCAAACCTTGTTTGTATAAGGCGCATGCCTTGGTTCTTTGATCTTTTTTAAAAAAAAAAAAAAAAAAAAAAAAAATAAGCTGTGATATGAAATTAAGCAGTATTTTCTGGTTTCTTAATTTTTAGCCAACTTAATATATATTTTTACAATAAATTAAGTTAATTTATTAAACTAAACATATTGTTCTTTTAAATGATACTATATTATTTTTTCTATTCCTGTTAGTTTCGTTGTTATAACGCCCTAAAATTGAAAGTATGCACTGCATAAAATAAGCTGTGAGCCACTGTATGATACCGGTTATTTGTCTGTTAAATGAACCTTTTAACGTATCGACCAATTTCAATCACCCTTGAATAAGTAATATTAGACGTAGCCATTTATGTTTACTTAAATTCATTGTCTTTTGTAGTTTGGAAAATATTTGCTTTCAAAAATTTTTCATTTTATGAAGATTTTCTCCCCTGTTACTTTTTTAATCTATCTGTAAAATATCAAAAACTTATTTTTTGTAGGATGGACGATCTTTAAAATTTTAGTAAACGTTTGACTTTTTGAAAATACCATTGATGGTTTGAAAGTTATTTCTTCATTTCCAAAGTGTTAAAAAGATATAGTCCACCTAACAGAAAAATAACAGTTTTTGACATTTTTGCCTATATCTCCACAACTTGACCTGAAATGGACTGCTGGCATTATTTATCTTCTTTGGTCCAAAAGTTGAACCTTAATTGTAAACCTGTGTTATTTTAAAATTTAATATGTGTTTAGTTTAAAGTACTTTCTTTTAACTGGAATATTGCTCTAGCTAATTTTTGTCGATGTTTTTATAAAATTGGCGGTAGTTTTACATTTAAAAAGGTGGCAGCATTAGTACCGCACACAAAACATGTCGCTGTCTCTTTTTGTGGTCCTTGTTGACTTATTTTTATCTTGATCAAAAAGAGCCTTGAAAAGAGAGCTTTCTTGCGCAGTGTCAAATAAGTAATAAATTTTTTAACACATCAGATGTTTTCATCTTTTTAGCTTTGCTTTCTATGTTGCTCAAACTGAGCTTAAAAAATCTTTTCTCGCTACGAATAAAAATAAAAAAATTATACGGTTATGCTCCTATAATCTTAATTAATTATTTGCACATTTATATATCTTAACTTTTAAATGGGCTCCATAGCCATCCAATAGAAAAATAATTATTGAAATAGCGCCTGCCGTTCTCAAGATCTGAGCTGACGAAAAACATAAGTGAGTCTCCTTTTATATAATGGTATAGAGTATAGATATAGATAACATAAAAATGAACAAAAACAAAAAACTGATCAAAAATCAAACAAAAAATTATTATACAAAATAAATTTGTTTTCAAATAATTATTTTTTTAGACGATGAAATTTATAAAAATAATTTGGAAAAAACATATTCATGTATGAAAAAAGTAGATTTTTTTCTCTATATCTGTATGAAAAGGAAACCTACGTCTACAGTTACGATACTATCGAAACTGTGTCTTTTTTTATTAAAATTGCTAAAGAGAACCAGACATGAACAATTTTACAAAGCCATTCGATTAAATCTTAATGTAAATTATACAGAATAACGCGGAAAAAGAACAAGCAGCCAAGATTATCACACTGTTGAACAAAAAATTTAATTAATGCACTTAATTATAAAAGCAAAAAGTTGCAAAAGAAAGAAATGTTCAGCGATTTTGCATAAATAAACCAAAGACACCGATTCCAAAGCCTTGCAACGATGATGTCTGCTGCAGGAATTTGGCGGCATGAGCTGCTTGTTGTCGGCTGTTCTTTTTTCAGAAATTTATTATTTTTAATAATTACGCGTATAACACATTCTCATTTTTTTTTAAATTTTTTATTAAACATATATTTGTTTTGAGAAATTATTAATCAGAGCTGCTTAATAAAAAGCTTTAACGGACATAACGGTATACTTCAGTGGGTGTGTGTGTGTTAATGTTTTAAATGTTGTACATCATCATTAAACAGCGCAATGGCAAAGCAAAAAAATGACACCAACAACAACAACAACAACAACAACAGTGAATGCAATGTTATGCATCTGATGGCATCAGCAACGACCGACAACAACAATAAGAGCAACATCCTGCGGATAAAGTTAAATTGCTGTGCACACAAACATACACATAAAAACGCAAACATATAAATATGCTTGTATGTATGCAGTGCATGCAGTGCCGCTCGTTCATCTGAGCCATAGTGTTTGTTAACTTTTCGCTTGACGTTGTTTTTGCTTCTGCTGTTTGGTGTTTTTTTTTTACAACAACAACAAAAACAACAAGTCCAAAAGCAGTCAACAAAAAATCCCCGTTAAGTAAGAGGAAAACTCATCCATCATTGTATCCTTATGGCACCAATTATGGCGACACTTGTGTGTCTGTATGTGTACATATTTGTGCATGAGCGTGTGTGCGTGTATGTGTGCGTGCATTTTATGCATGGTTCAACTGCACGTTTATCATTGTCAATGTTACTTTTACTCTTGCGTATGAGTACTGTGCTTAAAATTATCATTTTTGTTATTGTTTTATTAAATTTTTATCACTTTTTTTATATACAAAAATCGGCAAAAAATGCATGCTTAAAAAGTCTTTAATAAATTCAATGCTGACTAACCTTTAAAAACTTTTTTACAATGTGTTGTATTATTTCAGTTAGCAGAACTTAAAAAATAACAAAACAGAAGCTACAAAAACAAACAAAATAAAAGCAAAGCTAATTTGTTATTTAATAACACCGTACAACAAAAATAGTCTCAGTGTAAAGCTGTGCACTCGGAAAGCTCTCTTTGTTGTTGTTTGAACCCTGCATTGATGGCCAATGCTTTAGAGCGAAATTCTAATAGAAAAATGCGGCGTTAAGTTTTTGGAGCAAACAATTGGGTCACATTTTGAATTTTGTTTTCATGCCACATACGAGTTTCATTACATTAATTGGAATTGCATACTGGAAAATAAATGCATCTATATTTATATCTAAATTATTTGAATTTTGAAAGTTTTGTGTGGAAATAAAATAAAAAATATCAAAAATTAAGCCTTCTGTTTTTGCAAATTCTACCAACATGTCCTGCTCTGTTATTGTGTGATCACTGTATATACTAAGGGATGCACATCCATTCAAACGGATCTCGCCCATTGAATTACGGAGGTTTGTTCTAAGAAATTTTAGGGATGAAAACGATATCTCATTTATCTCAAATTAATAAAACTTTAGAGACAGAAAAACTTTTACATAAACTTCATAAATCTTAATTCCTAAAAATTCACAAAATTTCTTAAACGATTGACTTAAAACTTTTCCTCAGGTCAGAATTCTGAAAAATGTTAGTCAACTTTTTATAACTCATGAGTCACTTCAACATTCCTCAAAATGAAACCAGCTTTAGACTCATATCTTTAATTTGAAAGTTAATTCTTTAAAAACTCCTGATTATAAAAGAGTCACAATGAAAGGGGCAGAAAAATGTATATAATAAAACTTGTTTAGAGTCGTAAATTACGAAGAGGATGTGATGCAATGCCGCCATAAGCAGAGCTAAAGAAAAAAAAGAACTCAAAAACTGATTTTGACGATTCCAATTTTTTTTTCCAAATTTGCACGTCGATAGTACTTTACAAAAAAAAAAAAATATTTGCATACTTTTTTATAATATTTTATTTCTTTTCTTGCAGTTAAACACACTGAAAATCAGAAATTGTCATTCAAACTTGTACTCATACAACTATATTTTCTAAAACGTTAGTCCAACAAAAAAAAAAGAAGTTTGGAAAATATTTTAAAGACCTTGAATGGTTCTTCTTTTTGGTGTACTTCTTACAAACACTTTTGTGAAATAATTTTAATTTATTTGACCACTAAAAATTTTATTTACATTTTTCATGGTCAGCACCACTATTTTTTGGCAATTTGAAATTAGTGTCGTAATGAGGCATTCATTATTAATGCTTTCTCAAAATTTGATGTAAATCAATGTTTACTATTTTAAGTGAATTTTTCAAAAACTGACTACACAATTTTTTAATACAAAATACTTTAATCTATATATATAAAAATGGATCGCGATTTGTTCGGATGCTTAAAACTTGGAAACGAATGGACCAAATGTGATACTTCTTTCTACGGGTTTGTTTGTAATTGCTTAGCGAAGGTATATCTAAGCCCTTTTTACCGCCCACAATATATAAAAAATTTTCGATATCGAATAGCTTTGGAGTTATATTTCGCACAGCTTCCGAATTCAGTATTCGAATTTACACATACTGCATGTAAATCACTGATAACATTTACTGATATCACTGATATATCATCACTGATATCATTTAATGGCTTTTGTTGAGGGGGCGTTGCACATCCCATACAACCCAAATTTTTGCTATCGTATAGCTTTGGTTTTATAGGTCAGGCAGCGTCAGAATTCGCCCTCACTTTACACATTGCAGTTTTGTTTATTTCATTTTATGGACTTTGGACAAGGGAGCGTGGAGCAACGCACCGGGTTTCAGCTAGTATTTATATATACTTAGAAGTATTTATGTATATATTACAAATAATTTTAATACACCTAATATATGTATTACATTAATACAATTAATTACTATGCAAATATTTTTCTTGCCTTTGATAAAGCAAATTTATCAACAATTTCAAATTTTTCTTTTTCCACACATAACAATGCTAGGTCACTTAGGCGAACTTGTCTCATCGTTGATACGTCAAAATTAATTTTAATTTGCTAAAATAACGTTCAGAGCTTGCAATTGATACTGAAATAGTAACGAGTATTTGAAGTGCTACTCTCAGGTTTGGAAAAACATCTTCTCCATACGAGATTATAAAGGTTATAAGCTCTAATGGAGCTTTAAGTTTTACTTCTTTTCCACTGCGAAGTAGTATATTGCTTTCACATATTTCGACATAAAGTTCTGTTCCATTGAAATTTGTATTATCTCCCAAATTAAAGTTTTCTATGACCTTGTTATTTGTTATGTTGATTTTCTTTGATTTAAATACAAATTCTAAATGTTTGATAGTTTAAATCATACTTTATTTTAAATGCAAATTCTAGTTGTTTTATAGTTTAAAATCGTAACCTATTGCAATATAAGTCAGAGCTTTAGTTTAGAGCTTTTGGTGTTTAGCTTAGCACTGGCTCGTCTGGCATTAATATTTATTTTCTGTGCCAACAACACAAGTGACAACAGCTAACTTAAAACAAGTGTTATGAAAAAAGCATTAAGTAAAAGCCTTTAAAGAACTTTCGTTTTTTAAATTATATTAACAGTACGAGAATTAAGCCATGTCTGACATAGGTAGAGACGGAGAAGGTAGAATATTTGTACATGAGAGCCTTATTGTAGCTTATCGGGAACTAATGTACTATGCTACACACCTGAAGCGCCAAAAATTATTAACATCAGCTTTTTCAATCCGAGGTAAAGTTTTCGTAAGAGATAAGACTAATGCACAAGCACTGGAAGTAACATCTAAAGAGAACGTCGATGAAATTACTAGCGTCAACATAAGAGCAAATCGCAACTAACGCATAAAGCAGCAAACAAATAAGATTTATTATAGAACTATTATTTTCTTTTCCTTCATTTATTATCTTTATTTTTATTTGTAATCAGTTGTTCTAATGGGGGTAATCTATGATTTAACTGGTTTCATTCTAAATTTAAACTGCCATTTCTTAAGCATACTTTATTTTATCACTATTATTAATGATTGATTTACATGCGAGTCACAGCGTTTTCACAAAAGCTAATCTAGGTATTTTCAGTAAAAACCATCGAGGGTTTCAGCTGTGCCATTTAAATGGCCGCAGTTTAAACTCATTAAAAATTAATTATTTAAATTATTTGTTTCCCGAAAGTCTTTTTGACATAGTTTGTGTTACGGAGACTTGGTTTAAAAAAGATACTGAAGATGATGTGTACGCACTTGAAAATTTTAATATTTTAAGAAATGATCGAGATAATGGTTTGAGAAGAGGGGGAATTGCTATATATTTTAGAAAAATTTTACAAAGCAAAATAGTTTTCAAATAGAACTTCGATGATAAAGTAGAATTCCTCGGGGTTGAACTTGGAAACGGTTCGCAGAAATGTATAGTTATTTGTGTTTACAATCCTCATAAGTCATTTTCTTTAGATATGCATTTTAAAACTATATCTGAATATAGTCTCTCATATGAAAACATCATTATATGCGGCGACTTTAACATCGATCTTCTTCTGGCTCGCGGACAATTTCCTTTTTAACTCTATAAGCTTTTGTGACTGAAATCTTGTAAATACATGGCCAACACGTTTCGCTCCCAATTGCAAGCCCAGTCTCCTTGATCTTTTTTTTTTGTGGCTGATCAAACACGCATATCTCAATTTTGACCAGTTGCCTTTGGCTGGTGTTTCAGCTCACGATATGCTATTTATTTCTTATGACATAAATATAAATAAGTCGTCGGTTGAATCATGTTTGTTTTATCGTGACTTTAAATCCATTGACATATATTGTTTATCAATGAAGCTTGTATTTTGGAATGGAGGGATTGTTGGTATTTTTCTAACATCAAAGATAAAGTTGAACATTTTAAAACTCTTATAAATTTTTTATACGACAAATACGTTTCCACAAAAAAACTTGTATTTAAAAACTCTAAGCATCCATAGTGTTCGCACGAGGTTGAAAAATGTTATGTTATTAGTTTTATACATTCTGTATATATATATAATATTTGTACTGTATTCAAATTTACTTTACTTGTAGTGTAGTTCTTCAATCACATTGGATTTGTTTTTAAAGTATTTTTTCATATTTGATTTTCTGAAGAAAAAATTTAATTTTTTCACTTGATATAGAATTCTCCAAGCTAACAAACTAATATAATAAATTAATACTTTTTAAAAGAAGTTCCACGCGGTGTATTTTTAATTATAAAAGGTTATGGGCGACATTAAAAAAGATTCATCGCAAGGAATTGTTCAATTCTGCGGCATCAATTTCGATTCCTGGAGTTTCCGGGTTAAAATGTATCTGGACGCGTTAGACCTTCTGGGAGTCATTAAAGATCTCTCCCCGGCTGAACCAGGCTTAGCAGCTCAGTTCAACAAAAACGACAAGAAGGCCAAATCAGTATTGGTCAGCCTAATAGCTGATGATTACTTGGAATGCGTTCGAGATAAGGATACAGCAAAGGAGATGTTGTCAGCGTTGGAGAACACTTTTGCTAAAAAGTCTGTGACAAATCAGACTTTGGTAAGGAAGCAACTAGCAAACCTACGGATGAAGCATGACGAAGGCCTCCGCAAGCATTTCATTTTATTTGATGAACTAATTAGAAAATTAAAGTCATCAGGCGCTACACTTGCTGAGAACGATATTGTTGCTCAGTTGTTTGTGACGTAACCAGATACTTACGATCCCGTGGTAACTGCTTTGGAAAATATGAACGAGGCGGAGCTAACTCTCGAAATAGTCAAGCAAAGGCTTCTGGCTGAGGAGTCGAAGAAAGCAGACCGATATGACAAGTTTGAAGATGTCCAGAAAACACAGCTTTTCATGGAGAAAAGAAATCATGGAAATTTAATGGAGTATGTCATCGCTGTAAAAGAAAGGGGCACATGAAAAAGGATTGCCGCGTACGTATGCAATCTAGTCGAGCTAATACAGCATCACGTACAAAGTCGGTGTGTTTCATGTCAACCGTTGATTCAATTAATGTTGCAAGAGCTCAAACCAGTGCTGTTTTATTCAAGGTCGATTCGGGTGCAACGAATCACATGTGCAATGCAAAATGGTGCTTCACGTCACTAGAGGAGCTACAACACCAAGTAAGAATAAGTGTAGCTAAGGACAAGGAATCATTACTTTCAGGCCACGCTGGTTCCATCGAAGGATATTCTAGTGGTGTTAATGTGACGATGAAAGATGTCTTGTACGTTCCAGAACTTCGGGAGAATCTTTCAATTCCCAAACTTACTTCATTGGGAATCACTGTAGAATTTTCTGGAAATGTAGCGAACTTCAAGAGAAATGGCAAATGTTTAATGAAAGCGTACAAGACCGGCAACCTCTACGAGCTGAAATTACATCTCAAGAAATCAGAAGCGAATATAGGGAAATCAGAGGAGTCGCAACTTTGGCACAAGAGAATGGGACATGCGAGCGACAATTGTATTCAACAAATCGTTAGACATAATATGGCAAAAGGTTTAGACAAGTATGACTCAATTGGGTTCTGCGACATTTGTATTCAAGGTAAGCAGTCTCGTTTTCCATTTAATGGTAGTCGTCCTGAATCATCGCGAATTTTGGAAAGAATTCATTCCGACGTAGGTGGACCGTTTGAAAACATAACTTGGGATGGTCATAGATACTTCGTTAGCTTTATAGATGACTTTAGTCATTTTGCCGTAATATACTTAATAAAGCATAAATCTGAAGTCTTTGACAAGCTTGTCGAATACGAGTCAATGGTATCAGCATTGCATACTCTTCCTATTGCAATGATTACAATAGATCAAGGTCGCGAATATGCTTCTCAAAAATGCTTAAAATTTTGCAAAAATAAAGGCATACAAGTTCAGCACACTGTTGCATATTCTCCTCAACAAAATGGTGTTGCAGAGAGATTTAACAGAACTCTAGTTGAGAAAGTACGAGCAATGTTATTAGAGGCAAACACTCCTAAATTCCTTTGGGGTGAAGCAGCTCTAACGGCAACTTATATAATTAATCGAAGTCCATGTTGTGCTCTTAAAAATAAACAAACGCCTGCTGAAATTTGGTACAAACTTAAACCAGATCTATCCAAATTAAAAATTTTTGGATGTAAAGCTTTTGCTTGGGTACCAAAGCAAAAGAGATCCAAATTGGATGCCAAGTCCATTGAGTTAGTAATGATTGGATATGCTCCCAATGGCTATAGACTGTGGAACAAGCAAAATAAAGATATTGTAGTTGCTAGAGATGTTCGTTTCAACGAGTTTATATTTTCGTATAAAACTGACGGAAGTTATCAAAAAGATAATTCAAATTTAATTATTTTATGCAATAGAATCGAGTAAGAGGGGGATATTAATGATGCTGTTTCAATGTCAAGAAGTGTCCTTGAAGAAACTAATTATGACGTTGGTAACATTTCTGAAGAGGGCCAAAATGAAGAAAAATCAGATAATGACACTGAAGATGTTTTCCATGAAGCTGAAGAAATTTTGAACCAGAGTTTGATCGAAACAGTACCACGCCGAAGCGAACGAATAAAAAGTAGGGTTTGTCAAAATTTTTCTGGGTACACAGCTTTGGGTACTGTTGCGGACGAAACTTGCGAGCCGAATTTTTTTGATGAGATACAGAACAGGTCAGATAAATTAAACTGGATGCAGGCCGTAAAAGAGGAACTTGATTCCATGGATAAAAATGAAGTATGGAAAATTATTACACGTCCTGTTGGCGTTAAGCCATTGAATTCAAAATGGGTTTTTAAAGTTAAAGAGGACGAAAACGGAAATCCTATTAAATACAAAGCAAGGCTTGTCGCGAAAGGATTTCTCCAAAAAGCTGGTATAGACTACAAAGAAACGTATTCTCCAGTTGCAAAATTAACCACAATAAGGACTATCTTAGCAGTCAGCGTCCAAAAAGGATACTACCAACATCAACTTGATGTTAAATCAGCATTTCTTCATGGTGAACTGAAGGAGGACATTTACATGGAGGTGCCAGATGGCCTTCAGGTTAAATCAGGATTGATATGTAAACTACAGAAATCTCTATATGGACTTAAACAAAGTCCTAGATGCTGGAATGAAAAATTGAACAGTTACCTTATTGAAAGTGGATTTCAGCGTTCAAGACATGATTATTATCTTTACACAAAATTTTGGAGTGGCAATATTTTATATCTTTCTGTATATTTTGATGATATTCTAATTGCAGGAAATAATTTAATGATCATTGCTGAATTTAAGAACACTCTGGAAATAATATTTGAAATGTCCGATTGCGGAGATCTACATTTTTTTTTCTCGGAACGAAAATATACTACGATCGATGTAGTGGAATACTCAAGTTAAGCCAGGAAAATCATATCGAGAAGATACCTATAAAGTTCGGGATGAAGGAATGTAATTCAATGAAAACACCTATGGAAAAAGCATTGCAACTTGCTCCAAACGATAATACGAGTACTCCAACTGATAAGCCATTTCGCGAGCTACTAGGAAGTTTGATGTATCTTATGTTAAGTGTACGGCCCGATATCTGTTTTCACGTAGGATACATGGGAAAATTTCAGCAAAATCCAAATGAAACACACTGGATAGCTTAAAAAAGGCATTGTAAGACATTTGAAGGGAACAATCAATACTAAGCTTGTTTATCGACAGAATTCAGATGCAAGTGAACTAATTGGATACGCAGATGCCGACTGGGCATCCGATTCCGTTGATAGAAAATCAGTTAGTGGTTTTGTCTTCAAAGTTTTTGATTGCCCTGTATCTTGGTGCAGCATGAAGCAAACAGTTGTGGCAACTTCTTCAAGTGAATCAGAATATATTGCTCTCAGCTTAGCAGTAACTGAAGGAATATGGATTCGTGGAATTTTGCAGGATTTAAAAGTTGTAAATGAAGATATGCCAGTATTAGTATATGAGGATAACAGTGGATGTATTGGAATGTCAAAGAATGCTGAAAGCAAGAGATCGAAACACATCGACATAAAACATCACTTCATTCGGGATCACATTGCAAAGGGAAATAAAAGAATCGAACATATAAGAACAGAGTTCCAGCTTGCTGACATATTTACAAAATCTCTGGATTGGAACAAGTATCATCAACTCAGAACTGAGCTTAAATTATGTGATTGAGTGGGGGTGTTATGTTATTAGTTTTATACATTCTGTATATATATATAATATTTGTACTGTATTCAAATTTACTTTACTTGTAGTGTAGTTCTTCAATCACATTGGATTTGTTTTTAAAGAATTTTTTCATATTTGATTTTCTGAAGAAAAAATTTAATTTTTTCACTTGATATAGAATTCTCCAAGCTAACAAACTAATATAATAAATTAATACTTTTTAAAAGAAGTTCCACGCGGTGTATTTTTAATTATAAAAAAAAGCTATTAAAAGTTGTAACAAAAATGATAGGAAATGGAAACTTAATCAAAATGAATTCAAACTCAATGTGAATTTACCTGAAAAGGTTTTGTGGAAATACTTAGAATTCATAGGCGTAAAGAAAAGAATCTCTGAATGCAATGTGGACCCCAACACCCTAAATAAGTTCTTTCTACTAAACAAATAAATTCCATGACAGTAGTTTATTTTTAATTGATCATCGTCTTGTAATTCAATGTAGATTGAATGCACATTTGCACAATGCACATTTATTCAATTACGCTATTACGTCCTCAACTTTTCCCAAGCAATGGATAATAGCAAATGTAATTCCAGTTGCAAAGAAAAATAATTTAAGTCGTGCTGAAGATTTTCGTCCAATAAGCATTCTTTCTGCTTTATCAAAATCTTTTGAAAAGGTTTTTTCATCTCAAATTGTTGAACATTTAAATGTAAATAAGTTGCTGACCGAATATCAATCAGATTTCAAGGCGGGGCACAGTTGCACAACTACGGTTCTTAAGATAATGTAGGATATTCGCCCTGCATACGACAACGACGAGCTCACCATTCTAGCACTTCTAGACTTCTCGAAGGCTTTTGATACCGTCAACCATATCATTTTTTTAAAAAAATTAAAACATTATTTTGGCTTTGGCTCTTGCGCAATTAAATTAATGAAAACGTATTTAAACAACCGATTCCAACGGGTGATAAATAAGGATCGCTCGTCGAAACTAAAGAATACATTTTCTGGTGTCCCACAGGGATCTATATTGGGGCCAATTCTTTTCAGCATTTATGTTAATGACATAGTATCTTGTTTTTAGAATACCTCAATTCACCTATACGCAGACGATGCACAAATATATATTTCAAGGCCAATGGAGTGTCAGAGGACTTAATATTTAGAATAAACGAAGACTTAGCTTCCATAGAGGCCTGGGAAGCCGAAAATTTTGTAAACTTAAATACATTCAAAACTCAAGCACTTAGTAAGTGCTTTCACGTCAACGCTACGGCGTCGATAGCTTACCACCCATAGTTATGGCCGGTGCAAATCATTCACTTGTTACCTGTGTTACAAGTCTAGGATATAAAATTAACAATGATTTAAGCTGCATTGATCACGTAAACCTTACTATTTCTAAAATATACTGTGTTCTTAGAAAACTATGGCACACGACCGACTGTATACCTCAGGAAACAAAATTAAAGCTTGTGCGCTCTTTAATAATTCCTCATATTACATATGGTGAATTAGTTTATGGAAACCTCGATGCGGCTTTAAAAAGAAAGTTGCAATTTGTGATAAATAGCTGTGCAACATATGTTTTTAATAAAGGAAATTCGACCACATATCAGAGTTTGCCTCGAGAATTCTTAACTGTGATCTCACGAATTATCTGAATTATCGCAATCTACTCTTTTTGCACAAACAACTTAATGCACGTTGTCCCGAAAACCTGTTTAGAAATTTACGTTTTGCGTTATCTAGTCGTACACTTAATCTTATAGTCCCCGAATTTAAATCTGTTATGTCATCTAGAATGTTTTTTGTAAGCGTTGTGAAACTCTGGAATATGTTACCAAAGTCTATTAAAACCGAAAATAATAAGGTACGCTTTAAAATGGCTGTTTTGAATTTATTTATACAATACAAAATTTACTTTTAAATATCGTTTCATATATTATATGTTTTTCTATGTTAAATTCAGGGGGGTTTATTTTTTAGCATTTAAGAACTAGAAATATATTTAAAAATTAAAAAAAATTATTTTCGAGTGATTTTTACACTGTTGATGTACTTTAAGAGACCTATAGTCTCACGTGTACAATGGTTTCTTATAAATAAAATAAAATAAATAAATAAATAAAAAATACAATAAATAAATAAATTATTGTAATCGAATAAATATCGAATCAATATTTTCTAAAGCAAAACAAAAGATTATCTCAGGAACAGAGAAGATCACAACTTTACTCGCATTACGCTATTTTGGGATGAATTCACAAATTCAATGGTAAATAACACATTTTTATTTAAAACCACAAATTAAAGCTAAAATCAAATTGATTTCTTTACTACGTAGTTAAAAGTGATTTTTTACTTAAAGGTTTAGTATTATAAAAATAGAAATATTTCGTTCTCTTTTCTTCATTCCATACACACATGGAACTCGTTCTTAAGTTTAATTACCAATTTTTGGCTTCAGTACCTATAACCCTTTAATATTAATTGCAATAGAGATGATAAAATTGAAAATGAAAGTATCGAATGCATGGGCATCTACAGGGGGGAGGATGCCCCCCTAGGCAGTGAATTTTTTTAAAAATCTTTATATTAAATTAAAAAGTCATAAGCTATAATTAAAAAATTTTACTTGAGAGTCAAAAAACTTTCTATATTGTAATTGTTACTGTATGTTGCGCTTAAACTTAGGGATTGTAGAAATTTTTAACTAAAAATGTGGTTTTTATTTGTAGTAGTGTAGAATTTAGCAGGAACATGTATTTTGATAAGGTACATCAATAATCCATCAAAAATTCGACTTTGAATTTACTGTACCTTACGGCTTTTTTGATTTTATATGAAGATATTTTCATTATAAATGTTAATATATTTTGAAGAGAACTCAAAATACTTTTTTTAAAGTATATTTATAAATAAAGCTGTACTGAACCATGCATGCATTTTCAAATAGTATGTTGTACCCGTCTCAGTGACAAGTTACGATACCATTTCATTAACCCTTGTTTCACAGGCACTTTAAATACGTATTCTTACACTCAAAAAATTCTGTGTGTAAATATTACTAATAAATGCGTTCATTCTATGAATTTTATTCGTTGTTTTCAGTCACGAATAAGATTCGTAGATTGGACGTGGTTTATATATATTACAAATATTTTATTCGTATTCGTACAAAAACAAACTTGTATTGTGCGAATACATTTGTTACATTCACCAGAGTTGTAAAAGATTTGATCAATTTGCTTTTATCCACAAAAAAGTGAATCAGTGAATAACGAAATAAGAATACATTCAATGAATGCAAAATTGATTTATAAACAAAATTTTTAATTCACATTCATTTTAAAAAAAAATGCTTTATTATTCAATTATTCATTTTCGTTATTCAGAAAAATGAATAATTTTTTAATAAATTTGAATGATATTCACAAAGAATGCTACTCACAAAGAATTTCAACTTTATTCATTATTAATTTTTCAGTCATTATTAATTTTTTATTCATTATACATTTTTTATTAATTTTTTATTTGTTATTAATTTTTATTAATTTTTATTTATAAGCCATAAATCATTATGATCCTAAGGATCAAATGAATAATGAATAACAAATGAATAATTAATTATGAAGAACATATGAATATTGAATAAAACATGAATAATGAATTACAATTGAATAATAAATAAAAAATTAATAATGAATTACAAATGTATAATGAATAAAAAATTAATAATGAAGAACAAATGAATAATGAATAAAAAATTAATAATGAATAACAAGTGAATAATGAATAAAAAATTAATAATAAATAACAAATGAATAATAAATAAAAAATTAATAATGAATAACAAGTGAATAATGAATAAAAAATTAATAATAAATAACAAATGAATAATGAATAAAAAATTAATAATGAATAACAAGTGAATAATGAATAAAAAATTAAAAATAAATAACAAATGAATAATAAATAAAAAATTAATAATGAAGAACAAATGAATAATGAATAAAACATGAATAGCGAATAAAAAATGAATAATGAATAAAAATGAATAATTGGAAATTCTTATGTTGTTATTCAGTTGTTCTTACAATTTTGAATATGAATGCCGATCTAACAGCTCTGACATTTACTAATAAAAAAAAAAAATTCTATCTTAAATGGAGTTTGAACCACGGCTTTTTTTAGCTTACGGGCCACGTACTCTTTCAGTAAACTACGGCCACCTTGCAATCACACATTTCCTTATATTCGGTAATTGTTAAAAAAACCAGACTGAAAGAGTTTGGTTGCACATTTTTAAAACTCAATTAATACTTAATAATACGAAGCCATTAGTAAATATTTACTACGAATGCAATGGAAGAAATTACGATGCTATTCTTACGAGAAATTGAGGAATGATAAGGAATGATATCCCTATTAGTCGCAGATCTTTTTTCGGAGCTACAGATGGTAAGGCGCATTTAAGCAAATAACGCATATGAACTTGGGCAATAAGCGAATATATGTTTTATAGTAATTAATCACAAGAAGAAAACAAAGTAAAATAAATTTAAAAAACTAAATGTTTTCCCAAAAGTCGGCTTAAAAAATTTGTCTTTCTTTCACAAAGATTATCCAATTTGGATAATTTTTAAATATTTTGCAAACTTAATAAAATTGCTAACAATCTTGTGGCATTTAAATTTGAGAAAATTGCAGCAATCTAGGTGAGGAAAAAGCTTCTGATTCAAAGACGAAAAAAATTAGGAGAATAATTTAGGCTAATTTTAAATCATGCAGTAATTTTGAAAAAATCTGATGGCAAATTCTTTTTAAGGAAACGCTTTTAAATTAGAGTTAGGTTACATTGGGTTAAAATTTTTTTATGAATAAAATTTAAATAAGACTCGATTTGAACCATTTATTTTAAACTTCTTTAAATTCAGGTTTTTGAACAGGCGTCCATCCATTTTGAGAATTTTCTGGATTTAAAAACAAAAATTAAATTTGAAAATGTTTCGGGCATGATACGAGAAAGATTTTTACCCCATCTTTGAAATACATATAATTTTCTTATGTGTACAAACGTGTGTCAACCCGCGTATCATGATAACAAATTTAGTACCAAAAATTTCAGAAAATAGAATTATATAGGTTGAATTTTCTTTATGTGCATTCTAAACTCCTTAATGCCTTTCCCCTCCCCCCTAGATTAAATCCTGCGGACGCCCTTAATCGAACGCATAAAATTAACCAAAATATTTTGCGTTAACATGATAAATCAAATTATAGACGAATTCATACTTTTTGTATTGTACAATGCGTTGTAAATATTGTTATTAAACCAAACTTATATATTTTAATTAAATGACTGTTCTTGCTTCGGCAGAACATACACTAAAATTGGAACAATACAGAGAAGATTAGCATGGCCCCTGCGCAAGGATGACACGCAAAATCGTGAAGCGTTCCACATTTTTGCACACCTGTATATAATTAAATGCCATAATTAAACTTAAACTGCAACACATCATCCCTTTTTAATGTTATCAAAGCCCTTATCGTCTCAAAAATAAGTTACGGAATCTTTCTGTATGGATACACCCCTAAATACACTACGAACAAATTAAAAACCATCTACAATTCCGCTATAAGAACCGCTCTAGACGTCTTTCGCTCAACACCAATTAACAACATGCTTTTGGAATCCAACCTATTCACATTTGAGAATCAGAGAGACTTTATCACCTCTAAACTTTTCTTTCTAACGGATCTTTCTAACGGAACAGCGACACCCCTTTACAACAAAATTTATTAAACCACAACAAGGCAACAACATCTTCAAAACCTATACCTGCAATTACCAGAGCAATTGTTAACTTTATAGATCATGGTATACCATACCCTCCCACTAGCTCCACAATCTTACTTCCTCCATGGTGCTTCAATGCCGCTACAATCAACACCACACTTAACAAATTTTCAAAAAGTAACACGCCCCCTGAATTATTTCGAACAAAATTCCTGGCAAATAAAAGCCGAATATCACAATTACACATTTATATACACTGATTGCTCATAGTCTATAAACGAAATCATCGCTATAAATGAAGCAATAGAATATGACACAAACACAAACGGGAATTACGAATTATGCTCGGACTCCCTCTCATCTCTAGAAGCCATAGCCAATATGGCTAACACCGATTACTACCACCCACGCATAAGAAACTTCATTTCCACTTTTTACCCGAGAATTATCTTAATATGGATCCCTAGCCACATTCAAATAGAAGGTAACGAATTTGCAGATCAAGCAGCCAAATATGCCAACAAAGCCCCCATTATTACAACACCCAATTTTAACTCCAGCGGCATAATCTAATTTAAGAAAAAAACAATCCTACGCTCAACATAAAAATATAATGCAATTTACATCAAACTGGTACAAACAATTAAATAATAATAACACAACAACAAAATAACTTTTAGCCATAAACGACCCCAACATTAATAGAATAGACATAATCTCACACATCTCCTTTCCAATCCCACTACTAACAACATAAAAAGTTAATACTTTTGTAGCACTCAGTATTTTCTGTGCTAAACATACTTTAATATTTTTAGTTTAATTTATCAAGTTTTCATTTATTTTAGAAATTATATATTGTCAAAATTTTTAAAAATATATTCATTCGTTTTAGTTTTTTAAAAGGAAAAGTTATATGTTTCATTTACTAAAGCGACATTGGTGACCCCGTTTAGTAACACGTCTTAAATAAACACTAAAATATTAACACGTGCGATGGCTAACGGCAACGTCAATAGTGGCGATGACGAATTTCGTTCATGCTCTTCTGTACCGGAAATCTCTGCTGTCAAGGTGCGAGTTCCTCCCTTCTGGCATCAAAATCCGAAACTTTGGTTCCGACAACTAGAAAGCCAGTTCGTAACATCTGGAATTACTTCCGATTTGACCAAATATCATACTTTAGTCAGATCCATTGAAAGCAGTGTTCTCAGTGCTGTCAGTCATATTGTTGATGATCCACCTGCTGAAAACAAATTTAACGCACTAAAAAAAGCAATTCTAGACGTTTATATAGGCTCCGAAGAGAAACGCCTAAAACAACTTCTTGAAAATGTTAACATTGGGGATAGAAAACCTACAGTTTTGTTACGAGAAATGAAAGAGCTTGCGTCTGGTAAAGTTTCAGATGATTTACTTAAATCTCTTTGGCTGCAGCGATTGTCTCCTACCACCAAGGCAATTCTTTCCGTTAGTGAAGACCGTCTCGAAAAACTTGCAGCAATGGCAGACAAGATATATGATCAACTTGATTGCATCTTGGTCAATGCAATTACAGAACAGCCATTGCCTTTAACGCAATCAACAATGCCCCCGTCGTCGAGATTGAATATTCTTGAACAGCAAGTTAATGAAATCTTAACAAGATCAACGCATTTTCTATAGATAACAATAGACGACCCCGTTCACAGCAACGCACAAATGCCAAAAATATTCGAAATCGATCCAAATCCAAATCTGAAAAGCCGTATTGTTGGTATCATTTCAAATTTGGGTCAAACGCAACCAAATGTCATCAGCCATGCAATTTCAGCAAAGCTGCCTCATCTAAGGTGACGGATGGGAGTAGCCAGCAAGTAAGTCGCCTGTTCTTTCAAGATCGACACTCGAAGTTCAGGTTCCTCATCGATACAGGTGCAGATATCTCTGTTTTTCCAGCGACGGATCAGCAAAAATCTGCACCAGCTCATTCATTAGTCTTATACGCTGCTAACAATACTAATATACGAACATTTGGTCAGAAAGTAATAAATTGCAATTTAAATTTACGCAGACAATTTTTATGGTATTTCGTTATCGCCGATATAACTCAGCCCATCATCGGTTCCGATTTTTCGATGCATTATGGATTGCTGGTCGATATGAAAAATAATCGTTTGATTGACACTAAAACTCAGCTCAAGTCAAAGGGATCAACGGATACGAGCTCATCATTGAAGTGTATTGCAAATGGCAATTCGTATTATAATCTTCTCTCTGAGTTTGTAGATATAACGAGACCCAACCTTAAACTTCCAAAGGTAAAACACTCAGTTACACATCATATTGAAACTAGAGGACCTCCAGTATGCGCCAAACCACGAAGATTACCTCCTGAAAATTTGAGGGTAGCTAAGCCAGAATTCGAGTTTATGATGAAGTTGGGGATATGTCGTCCATCGAAAAGTGCTTGGTCTAGTCCTCTTCACATGGTGCCAAAATCAAATAATGAATGGCGTCCATTTGGTGACTATCGTGCGCTGAATAAAGCAACCACACCAGACAGATATCCTGTGCCACACATACATGACTTTGGACATATGCTTGCAAATAAGAAGATATTCTCGAAGATAGATCTCGTTAAAGCTTATTTTCAGATACCGGTCGAAGAGTGCGACATTCCGAAAACCGCCATCACAACGCCTTTCGAATTATTCGAATTCACTCGAATGACTTTCGGACTCTGTAATGCAGCTCAGAGTTTCCAACGATTCATGAATGATGTTACACGAAATCTTCATTTTTTCTACACGTACATTGATGATATTCTTGTTGCTTTCGAGTCTATGCAGGAGCACGAGATTCATTTGAGACAATTATTCCAGCGATTGCAAGATTACGGAATCACTATTAATGTGGAAAAGTGTGAATTCGGCAAAAATAAATTGAGTTTTTTGGGATACTTCGTGACATCAGATGGCTTAAAGCCAAATCCAGAGCGTGTACAAGCGATTCAAAACTACAAACTGCCGGTAACAATCAACGATTTGAGTCGATATCTCGGATCTGTAAATTTCTATCGACGTCTTCTACCAAATGCTGCAAAGTCACAGGCTGTATTACATGCATTGAAGAAAGGTCAGATTAAAAATGACAAACGTATCATTAATTGGACTGATGATTTAAGATCAGCTTTTGATGACTGCAAACATAATCTAGGAAATGCTACGCTTCTGGCTTATCCTGTTGAAAGTGCACCAACTTCACTTTGGGTGGATGCTTCGGACATCGGAATGGGTGCAGTATTACAACAGTTTATAGAAGGATCTTGGAAGCCTCTCGGTTTTTTCTCAAAAAAACTGTTTGAGACTCAACAGCGGTATAGTGCGTATGATCGTGAGTTATTGGCTGCTTACTCTGGATTGAAATATTTCCAATATTTTCTGGAAGGGCGACAATTTTGTATATTTACGGATCATAAGCCTCTCACGTATGCTTTTCAACAATGACCTGAGAAATCGTCACCGCGACAACTGCGTCTTTTGGACTACATTGGTCAACATTCAGTGGATATACGGTATGTGCCTGGAAAGGAATATGTTACTGCAGATGCACTTTCGCGTCTAAATGTTGTTTCATTGCCTTCTCCACTTGACTACGATGAATTGTCAAAATTCCAACAATCTGATTAAGAACTGTCAAGATATCTACAATCTTCAGAACACAGTCTTAAATTTAAAAAATTCAAAATTCCGAATATTAATGTGGAAGTTTTGTGCGATATTTCAA